>MDKH01004012.1:0-15249 GCA_005239495.1 Nicotiana undulata
GGCCCAGTAAAGTTTGAGAGTTACCAGTGTGGGAAGTGTTACGTTGTTTAAGTTTATCATGTCTTTATTCTTCGCATGCTTAAGGTTTTCCTTATCTTTATTAAGAAAATGTTTACAGGATTTTGTTGGAAATTTGTTAAAAGTGACGAACCATCGTTTCGTTCAGTATTAAATGATTATAAATTACTATTGCAAGTTATACGTTGGCTGGCCTAGCGGGTTCAACGTTAGGCGCAGTCACGGCCCAAAGGGTGGGAATTTGGGTCGTGACAAAGAATTTATCCGACGTAAAATTTATATTTAAAGAGTATATTTCACTAAAGGGGGCTTTTATATAGTATAGATAGATAAAAGAGACTTTTTCGTATATGTACTAGTTTTTAAACTTATTTATCCGATTTATCTAAGTTCTCATATTTACAGAAAGTAACTAAACTTTTTTACAAAATATATAAAAATCTGGTCAAAATCTACAATTTATTTATACCTTTATCTACTACTTAGTAGAATCCGGTCAAAAATTATAATTTACATACAATTTATATATATAAGTATGTTAGTTGTATGTATTTTGTATGCCGTTTCTATACCTGACATAAAAACATATACAATTTATTTGTTGTCTTCTTCTTCGAGTTTCAATTTGAAATTTCAAGCAAAACTACCTCGAATCTTCATCAAGTTCTCTCAGAATTGAGATATAAACTCCAAAGAATATTTCCAATCATTTGCAACGAAACACAATCCAAACAAATAATAATTTCGCAAAATCGATTTTCGATTTCTAGTAGTTAATGTAGCTACCACATCAATATTAAGTAAATGATATCTTAAGCCACTCATGTCGTTGGCTGCAAAGTTTGTTTTAGAAAACACAGAAGGACTAACAAATTTTTATTTCCGAACAAACTATTATTTCATTTTTGCTTTTGTATTTTTTAACTTCATAGCAGTTCACGACAGATTTTTGAATGGAGAAATAAATAACTAAATATGGAGAGTATACGTAATAAAATTGATTTCAGTCCATTCAACACCTAAGTTAACAATGGTGTCTAACATATTATTTTGTAAATTGTACAGATAGGTAAATAACCTTTCTAAGAGAGTAAATAAGTTTATAATGTAGCATAGATAGGTAAAAAAATTTAAAATATAAATAGATATAGATGATATATTATACCGAAAAAGGTCAAATATGCCGATGTACTATCAGAAAAGGTTTTAACGTACTCCTCGTTATATTTTGAGTCCATAAATACCCCTGTCATTATATTATCGGTTCAAATATACTCCATTTCCGTTAAGTGTGTCCAACGTGGATATTCAATCCTACGTAGCACTGGCAATTGATGAGGTGGATGTCACATGGCTTGCCACCTCAACGCCCCTAACCCATTTTACCTCTCCCTTCTATTTTTTTCCACCACCAAAATTTTCTTCCCCTCCACCACTATTGCCGTCATTACCGTTACCATAAAAAATATTGTATTTCAACTTTTAGTCTTTCATATATGGATTAGGGGCGCCGGTGGCATGCCGTCTGACATCCACCTCATCAAATATAAGTGTCACGTAGGATTTGATATACACTTTGGACAAACTTAACAGAAGAAGAATATATTTAAACTAATAGTTTTACGTTATAAGTATATTTGAAACCAAAGTATAACAAAGATTTTTCATAGTACATGGATATATTTGGCGTAGATTATAAAGTCTGATAAGTGATAGTTGAACAAACGAAAGTTTTACGTAGTTGACAGTTATATTAGGGACTACTCCTAAATTATAGGTTAACAGGAACTAACTTTACAAAACATACATTGCAATCCCAAGATGGTAATTCGGTGCCAGCAGAAGAAGTACTTGTTTTCATTTTCAGATACCTAAAATTCCGGTCTACTGGAATTTTATCTGCGATAATAATTCCCTTTATTCTTTGGTAAAACCGTTTATTAGAATTTACTTTACCGACTGTGTTCGTAAACTAAGACAACCTTCTACCAGAATGCCCAATTAAACTTGAAACTTTGAAACGTAATTAAGAAGTATAATATTTTCAAAATAAAATGTGGATGAACATGCTTAATTTTTTTTTTTTTGAAAAGTAATTTTGCTAAGATAGATATGATCTGATAAATCCATCCTTAAAAAGAGGTTTGAGGTTCAATATATCAGTATAGAAAATATCCTAATACAGAGCGCTGACGAGCGCAAAACGCAACACGAAATTTATGCTCACTAGTCAAAGATAGTATAATGTAATTATCGTCTCTACATAAATTGGATTTAAATAGTGTTTGAATAATCTTTAGTTAATTACTATCCAGGAAAACTGACACTTGATTGGAATGATTATCAATTACAATTAACTACTGAAATTTAAGCAATTATCAATTGACCACGGAAGATAAAAGTTGAGCAACACAGAAATATCAATGAGAGAAATAGGATAAATGACTAGACAGGTACAAGATAATTGACTCGAGATCCAATTCTTGCATTAGTTCACTCTATAATATTGTCGATGCTCACGAGTTCAACATATAATTAGATTAAACTTGCAATTAAGGTTCCTCTTTCAATTAAACTTTAATTTCGGGAAATAATCCAATTGAAGCATGGTGGACAATTGCAATGAATATAATGACGGTTTTAGTCTAATGGGTCACAACTCATGAATATTTCTCTATTTTCCAGTTCGATTAACAATTCAAGAGACTATTTCAATTACCTAGTTGAATCATGAATTTAAACTAGAGCATCAGATGTTAAGAAATTCGATACGAAACTCCTCTTTCAATTAAATTAAATAATGAATAACTTCACAATACAATTCAGAACACCATCAATTAAATCAAGCAATTGTCAAGAGTAATCATTATCAATACACCGTGTATATCAATACCCTAAGAAAAATTACTCCATAGCAATGAAAAAAGTCATCTCAAGAGGTTTAAAGACATAGAAAATATCAATGCTAATGATTCGATACAAACTCCCGTATTACACCGATTGTTGGTTGAAATCGGGATGAATTGTCGTGTCTTCTTGCCTTAGTTTCTTGTCCAATCTTCGTAAGTCAAAAGTCCTTTCACAAACATATTTTTGGTGTACTTATACTGCGTAGAAGAGGGTCCGGATGGAACTACCCTTTCCAAGCCGAAGTGAGAAATTACTCTAAGAGAAATGGACAGGCGCGACACGCCCCGCGTCGTCCCAAGTGCCGCGCCAGTGGAAATCTTCAGAGTGTTGTTACTTTCAACACGGATCTTCACATGCACTGCCGCATCCCCCCACTTGGTCATCGACCCCACAACGCGATCCTGGTTTAAATTCTTGGGCTTTTACTCAGGCTTCAAAGCTCCAGCTTATTTAGCTCCCGTTTATCTTTTTTAACTCGGAATCATTTCCCGTAGGGCATAAAACATATAATAAATCCAAATCACCATCATTTAAACTTAAACATAAGTAAAGTTCAATAATTAGAGTACAAAATACGACTAAAATATGGGTTTATATCCTCTCATCAACATCCCACACTTATACCATTACTCACCCTCGAGCAATCAAACCACACTTCACATAGATATGACCTTTTCATCAAACAATTTCCTAGCCCATCATTCCCTTAGCGATTTTTAGTGTAGTAAGGTTGACTTGGCATAGCAAGAACGCGAGCAAGTTATGCAAGATCGTGAGCGAGTTGTCAAGCCCGCATGTGTACTTAATTAAAAACTAAGGACGTGACAATGTGGTATTAGAGCAAAGGTTATGACTAAAGTAATGTTATAAAGAATACAAGAGATTTCTAGAAAGAAGATTTATAAGGAACCATGGTAAGAATTACCAAGGGCGTGGTACTTGCAAAAGGGACCAATTTGAAGGTCCCTACGCGAAAGCAGTATGGCGGTGCACGGGATGCACGCGAGGTGGCAAGCTTACTTTGGAGGATGGACAAGTACTTTGAGGTAGTCAAGGAGGATGATGAAGTTGTTAAGGTACGCTACGCCTCAATATACTTGACCGACGTTGTTGTGTTATGGTGGCGTCGAAAGTGTGCTGACATGGAGAAGGGGCTATGCAAGATTGAGACGTGGGAGAAGTTCAAGAAGGATTTGAAGAAGCGATTCTACCTGATGAATGTGGTGTACGAGGCTAGACGAAAGCTAACGGAGCTCTGACAGACAGCCACAACTCGGGACTATGTGCGCAAGTTCGCTACGTTAATGCTGCAAATCCCGTCATTGTCCGAGGAAGATTCACTCTTCTAATTCATGTATGGGTTGCAAAATTGGGAAAATAAGGAGTTAAGAAGACATCAAGTAGCCAATGTGGACGAGGCCTCAGCGGTAGCCGAGTCACTCGTAGACTTCAAGATGGAGCCTGCCAAGTCCAAAGAAGACAACGCTGAGGTATAGTCGAGGTAACAAGGGCAACAGGAAAGGCATAGTCGAGGTATACAAGGGAAGTGGAAAGGGGCCATCCCATAACGGATAGGGGTCCAAGAGAAACGGAAAGGGGCCGAAAAACGGTAGCGAGTACGTGCCTTAGTGAGGGTGCTACTTCTGTAAAGGATCACATCTGGAAAGTGATTGCACAGAGTTAGGAAGCTTGCAACAAGGGTTGGGAACTTTGTGCAGGCACATAAGGGTGACACAGGATAAACCACCTGCATTGGGGGGATACGCTTGGAATCTAAGCCGAAAGTAGGGGATTCTAAAGCCTATCATGGCTCCATGCAAATGGAGCATGGTGGTGGACATAGTTGGAGTGGATGGCGAGTTACAAAGTGATGGCACGTTATCAGACTTAGAAAATGCACCAAGAAAAGGGGTCAAGTCTGCCAGTAAGTCTGGGACCACTGAGGGCAGCCAAATAGGGAGTGGAAGCATGGACCCGATTCTTGAGAAGCTGCTAGACTTGGTCGAGTCATGGAGAGATTCAGGCCAAGAGCAAGGAGAGGCATCCAATGAGCGGAGCATCGAGGCCATCGTTGCTGGTCGCCCAAAGTACAAACGGGGCAAGAATAAATGTGACCACTACCTTATGATATGGGAAGATGAACCTCTTCATAGGGCATCGTGGCTAATGGACAATGATCTCCAGCGACCCCAAGGCGAGGTGCCCACGTACATGTAGATGCTTTGTGCCGAGGGCGTCACACAATTGGGTGGGGGAAAGTGTCATGACCCGCCACATCATCATGCCACGTAGGTGTTACTTGGCATATATTGTTGCCGTATGGAATGCTTACATATGAAATAGACTAGCACATGTGGGAAGGTTCTAGAGAAATATGGATATTTCTCATGTAAGACCTTAGAATCCTATGTAATTTCTAGGAAAGTCCTTAGAAGATTCTAGCTATGTAGAAAATTATAGAGAAAGGACTTACTCTTAAATAATAAGGGCCTTGTGTAATATTTGTTATTTACTCACTATCCCCTAGGAGACTAGTATATAAAGGGATTCATTTGTAACTCATCAAGCAAACAATTCAAGTTCTCTCTAATAGAAAGCTTCCTTTAACAATTCTCTTAGTGTTCTTTCTAATATTCCCTTAGCGATATTTAGTGTAGTAAGGCTAACTTGGCATAGAAAGAACGTGAGCGAGTTGTGCAAGATCGTGAGCGACTTGTCAAGTTCCGCACGTGTACTTAGTTAAATACTAAGGACATGACATTAATCACCATACCATGACATCCTAGCCTCAAGACTCGACTCAAAAGCACCACACATTTTTCGAAACCTGCCCACTTACTCTAATACAAATGCCAAAGACTTTACCTTTCTTTCGCAAATCATGTTCCCTTACATCAAACATAGAGAGTAGTTCAACACATAATAAAGTTCAAGACCAAATAGAAACTCAAGATAGAAAGAATTCCCTCACTCTCAGAATTTAAAATCCATGTGCCATAGAAGACGTACCATAGGCTTGCCCGTATTGTAATACTCTATAATAAGCTTGTTCAGTCAAAGATGAAGTAAGACTTTATTTTAGTTATAATGTAGGCTGCGGGATGGGTATGATACTATTTGGGTAATAGTGACTATACTTCCCTAAGCACTTTAATGCATACAATTTCACATTTGAAACCTCACACTTGTGTCAAACTAAACCCCAACCTTTACAATATAAAAACATGATCTCCTAATTTCTTTAAGCACTAACAAGATTAGATATACCACTAACGAGGGATCAAATTTTGTCTCTAATACATATACATTTTTTTTTTCAAGCAACTTTATTTTTGTTTTGTAACGACCCGGCCGGTCATTCCGTGAGATTAGCCTGTTTTCCCCGTTTCTGCTTTATCATGTGTTTCATAGCTTATTTATGTTGTATTGAGTCAGTTGGCTCAGGTTCAGAGTGATTGTGCTGGGAAATGAGACACTTAGTCTCTTAAATTGGCTTAATAGTTAGAAAAGTCAACTGGGAGTTGATTTATAGGTAAATGACCTTGGAATATGGATTTTATGGCTCGGATAGCTTCTTTAGGTGATTTGGTACTTAAGAGTGTGTTCGAAATGTTGTTTTGAGGTCCGGAGTAGAAGTAGGCTTGAAATGGAGAAATTGAGTTTTTGGCGATTTTTGATCGGCAATGAAAAATTAGCTATAGGGGTCGGAATGGAATTACGGAAGTTGGAACAGGTTCGAGGGTCATTTTGGATGTGTGTGCTAATTTTTAGGTCAATCGGACGTATTTTGGATGGTTTCGGCATCTTTGGCGAGATTTAGAAGTTTCTAAGTTCTTAGGCTTGAATCCGAGGCGAATTTGGTATTTTGGCATTGTTTTGAGTGTTTCGAAGGCTCGACTAAGTTTTAATAAGGTTATGGGAGGGGTTGGCATGTTTGGTTGAGGTACCGAGAGCCTCGAGTGAGTTTCGGGTGGTTAACGGACCAATTTTTGGACTTTGGAGATAGCAAATTTTCTGGTGTTTTGTTGCAGGGAATTTGTTCTTCTCGTTCGCGGAGGAGGCCACGCGTTCGCGAAGATTATATTTGGGGGTGGTGGATTTTGTTCTTTGCGTTCGCGAAAGGGGGATGTGAACGCGAAGGTTCAGGCAGCGTGTGCATCGCGAACGCATGTGAGGGGACGCATTCGCGTAGAGATGTGAGGCAGCTGGGCCCCCCAGGTCCCTTGGTCTATGCGTTCGCGATGGGTCGAACGCATTCGCGAAGGCTCGAGGGTGGTAAAGCTTCGCGTTCGCGAAGCATGGTCCGCGTTCACGAAGGGAATTTTGGGAGGCAGGCTTGATTAGCCTACGCGAACGCGAGAAGTTGGCCGCGTTCGCGTAGAAGGAATATCTGGGCAGAATCTTTTAAGTTAAAAAACGAGGGTTTAGTCCATATTTTCAAAAACCCATTAGAGAGCTCAGGAGAAGGTGGAATTTGAGGAGATTTTCAGTGGAGTAATTGGGGTAAGTATTCTTCAATAACATTTGGGTTAGTTCCATGATTTAGTCTTGATTTTCATCATTTAATTTGAGAAATTAGAGTGAAAATTAGGGGAAAATGGGATGAAAGTTTGAGAATATCTTTTGGTGATTTGAGTGGGCAATTGAGGTAGGATTTTGATGAATTTGATATGGGTAGACTCATGAGGGAGTAAGGATTCTAGTTTTGTGATTTTTATCGAATTCTGAGACGTGGGCCCGGGGGTCAGGTTTGGCCAATTTCAGGATTTTTGGTTAATTTTGATAATTTTTGAATGGGCTTTGTTCCTTAGCATATAATAATAATAATATAAATCTGATTTTTGATAGATTTGGAGCAATCAGAGGCTGAGTCTAGAGGCAAAGGCATTGTGGGCTAGGATTTTAGCCGGTTTTGAGGTAAGTAACGTTTTTTATAAACTTGGTTTTCAGGGTTCACAACCCCGAACTATATGATATATGACTATAATTGAGGTGACGCACATGCCAAGTGACGGGCGTGCGGGCATGCACCGAGTGATTTGTGGCCCGACTCATCCCATGGAACCGTCTAGTAGCTAATCAGATTGATATCCGCACTTTTATTGATGTAGTTAATGTGAACATGCTAGAAATCATGCTAAGTCAAATGCTATGGCTTCACGCCGAAAATGCTGAGACCCGAGTGGTCGTATATTGCTGTCTCCTTATGTGTTTACTTGATTTCATATACTCAGTCTTGTCATAACATATCATTCATGCCTCAGTCTCGATAATTGTTAATTTTATATATTTATCATTGTTTCAGGCTAAGCTCATATTAGCGATACTGGAGAGTAATAACTGAGTGAGGCCGAGATCCTGTTATTCAGACAGTTACGTGATCGGACTACACACCGCAACGATACTCTAATCATGCCTTCATTGGCTTGATATATCGCTTGGGCTAACAGGAGCCCCTCCGGAGTCTTTACACCCCCAGTGAGCGCATTGATATTGAGGGATGGATCTTCCCTGGACATGGACCTCGTCCGAAGTTGATGTTATGTGAGGGATGGATCGTCCCTGGACATGGATCTTGTCAGAGTGTTGTATTCCGTAGATGGATCTTCTCCGTGGGGCTGGATTGGCCTTTTCCTCAATACTGAGTGACTACGGTCACCGGTGATCATGTATATTCCGGGATGGATCTTCCCTGGGCCTGAGAGCCATATACATTACTGAGTGGGATTTTGTGCGAGGGTTGTGAGCACTGTGTGCATCTCCACACTGGTTATATATATATATACTGGTCATATTTGGCATATTTTGTTCATTTACTGATAAACTGTTAACATGTCTAATTTCTGTACGTTGTTTATTGTAATTGCTGAGGTTTGGTCCGTCACTACCTCTCAGCCCATAATTTGGGTTCGTTACTTTTGATTTGGTGTAATCACGTTACCCCCTGCACCTTGTGTGCAGACCCCGGTTCATCGAGGCCCGGTAGCAGTGGTTGATTGGCTGTCAGAGTTCCCTGGAGTCTTCGAGGTAGCAGCTGGCGATCGCAACCTCGATTTCTCCTTCTTTATCTTCCTATTGTATTTCATTTTCTCCAGACATTATTATGTCAACTTTACATTTCGACATTGTATTTATAATAGCTCGTGGCTTGGTGACACTAGATCTGGGATTGGATTTTAAATTGTGTTTTAGTGATATCAGACTTTCAAATGGATTATTATCGATACTTTTGCTTCTGAATTTATAAATTTTCTGAAAAACAAACTTTGCTTCAATGAAATGTGTGGCTTGCCTGATTCGGCGATAGGTGCCATCACGACTAAGTGTTTGGGGTCGTGACATGTTTCCTTCAATTCCTTACAAGTGGATCTCACAAATTTTCAAATAGTGCACCTATCTTCATATTTCTCATCTGATTTATTGATGAATGTCTTCATTAGATCCTCTAGACTCGATTGGTTAAGTTGTGGAGGCTGGTAATATTGTCGTTGCTTATTTTGAAAACTAAGAGGTCCTTGCCCTGGTGCTCTAGGATTTTGTTGGTGCCATGAATTTAGACTACCACTTGAAGAGCTCCACGAGAAACCCGGATGTCATTGTTCCATGAAAATGAAGTTATTACCTCCTTGGTAGTTACCCCTGCTTAAGTTTCCCGCTACATTCAATTCTTTCTCTGCAACGAAGGTTTGACACTCATATGTTGGGTGTCCTATATCGCAAATATTACATCATTCCTGTGGTTGACTCTGCATCTGAGCCATTGTTAACTTTTTGATGTCCTTAGACCTAACTACTATTTGGGTCTACATTGCAACAGTCGATTTTACTTGGTTCACACATGTTGGCCTTCTTCGTTCACCTTGTCCAGTAAGCCATTGATCCGTATCTTTAGATAGTTCATTCAGAAGAGTGATAATCTCTTCTGGAGTTTTCTTCATATGTGGGCCTCCCACTGCACTATTTAGTTCCCTTCTTGATGCAATAGTTAATCCATCCAAGAAATCTTGGAGTTGCATTCATTGCTCCATCCCATGATGTGTACATATTCGTAGAAGCTCCTTAAACCATTCCCAAGCCTTGAACACAGTTTCTCCTTCACCTTTACTGAAATTGTGAATCGCTTTTCTCATTTTTCCAGTCTTAACAACAGAGAAGTTCTTGTTTAGAAATATAGTACTTATCTCTTCCCACGTACGGATAGACCCCATAGGTAGACTCCGTAGCCACTGCTTTACATTATCCTTTAGTAAGAAAGGAAATGCTCTGACATAGATAGCATCATGTGATGCTTCATTATAGCGGAATGTGTCATGATCTCATCAAAGTCCATATTGACTATTAGGATCTTTGTTGGGTTTGCCTCTGAAGATACAATTATTTTGAATGTTCTAGATGACTCCCTGCTTGAGTTAAAAATTGTTAACATCAATGGATAGGGTCTCACACTAGACTATCATTGGTTGTAGACCGGTTTGGCATAATATCCCAGTGATCTACCTGCCTTGCGACCCACATTTTCAAATGCATCTTCCGCAAGAGGTCAGTTCAAATTGAATCTCCGTCCTCCGTTCCCATTAACAGTTTCATCATCTACTAGAGCTATTTCGACAATTGCTTCTGCTTGTTGGGCTACTTCTCTTGCAGCCAAATCGACTCCATCATCACCGTTCTTTGCCATGTGTTCTTTGGTTAAAGATTTTACCCAAGAAATTTTCGATGAATCCTCTTTCTTTTCTCAGTTGTCGCAAGTGTTTCTCCAACTCCGGTTCGTAAAGTATCAGTTCCTTTTAAAAGATCGAGTCATACACCAGAGAAGTTAAAACTTGTTTCCTGCACACACGTGAGAAAACGTGAATACAAGAAAATAAAATTGGTTCCTGAATTAGCACCAAAAACTATTTTGAACACTATTGATTGTCAATCCCTGGCAACGGCGCCAAAATTTGACGAGTGCAAGCCAAAACACGAAATTTATGTTCGCTAGTTAAAGATAGTATAGTTTAATAATCGCCTCTACATGGATTGAATTTAAACAATGTTCGAATAATATTTAGTTAATTACTGTCCAGGACTCGATTGAAATGATTATCTACTACAATTAATGATGGAAATTTAAGCAATTACCAATTGATCACGAAAGATAAAAGTTGAGCAATACAAAAATATCAGTGAGAGAAATATGGTAAATGACTAGACATGTGCAAGATAATTGACTCAGGATCCAATTCTTGAATTATTTCACTCTATAATATTGTTGATTCTCACGAATTCACGCGATAATTAGATTAAACTTGCAATTAAGGTTCCTCTTTCGATTAAACTCTAATTTCAAAAAATAATTCAATTGAAGCACAGTGAACAATTGCAATGAATATAATGATGGTTTTAATCTAAAGGGTCATTTCTCACGAATATTTCTATATTTTTCCCTTCGATTAACAATTTAAGAGGCTCTTTCGGTTACCTAGTTGAATCCTGAATTTAAACTAGAGCATCAGATGTAAGGAAATTCAATATGAAATTCCTCTCTCGATAAAATCAAATAATGAATAACTTCACAATACAATTCAAAACTCCATCAATTAAATCAAGAATTTGTCAAGAATCAAGTCATGCCCTTAATTAAATTATCAATACAAAGTGTTTGTCAACACCCTAAAGGAAATTACTCCATAGCAATGGAAAAAGTCATATCAAGAAGGTTTAAAGACATATAAAACATCAATGATAATGATATACAAACTCTCATATTACACTGGTTGTTGGTTCAAATCTTGATGAATTCTTGTGTCTTCTTGCCTTAGTTGCTTCTCCAATCTTTTGTAAGTCAAAAGTCCTTTCAAAAAAATATTTTTGGTGCATTTATACAGTGAAGAAGTGGGTCCGGACGGAACTACCCATTCCAAGTCGAAGTGAGAAATTACTCTAAGAAAAATGGACAGGCATGGCGCGCTGTCATCTCCCCAAGCGCCGCACCAACAACAATCTTCAAAGGGTTGTTTCTTTTAGCAAGGATCTTCACATGCACTGCCGCATCGCACCATGCGGCGCCCCACATGGCGCGACTGTGCTTTTTTCCCAGAGTGATATTTTTTCCAGTTTTTGGCTATCCAGACTTGGTCCTCGACCCCCGCACGCAATCCCAGGTTAAATTCTTGGGCTTTTACTTAGATTTCAAAGCTCAAACTTGTTCGATTTAGCTCCAATTTATCTTTTAACTCGGAATCATTTCCCGCATGACATAAAACACGTGATAAGTGAAAATCACCTTCATTTAAGCTCAAACACAAGTAAAATGCCGTAATTAGAGTGCAAAATACGACTAAAACACAAGTCTCTAGCCTCCCATCAACCGCTTTCTCTTTTAATGAGTCTTACATATCGAAAATTCGAATTAATCGGGGCCCTATACAGGGTATATTAATAAAAAATAAAATTTGAAAGGTATAAAATTATAAATAAAAAAAGGCATATAAAGAAAAAAACATGCTAGTTGCGAAAAGAAAAAGGAAAAATGCTAATGAATCATGGCCGTCAAACAGTTGAAATATTTTACGTGTCAATGGCTAGATGAGTGCTAGATTCAGTTGTTGTGTCAGCCGGCCAAGTGGCAAAGGACTCTCGAAATGTAGTTGCAGGGCAATATGATCATTTTACAAAGTTGTGTGAATGCCTGGTTCTTTTGTTTTGCATGTACAACCCCACAACACCGCTCTGATACGCATTTCAGCTTTGAACGGACATACGATAGTAGGGCGTGTGGTAGTCACGCTCTTGTAATGGCATTTTTCGGTCTTTTAAAATACCAGATTACATTTCTTTTCCGCAGAAAAAATACTTTGACTTTTATATTCTTACTTAGCAAGATTAACGAATTCAATAAGATCTCATTAACTCTCAAACAAATTGCAGTAACAGTCTTGTAATTTTTCTTATGGCATTGTTTCATCAAACATGCAAATTGAGCATATAATTGTAAATGAACATGGTGAGGCCAATTCAAAATCTTGTATAATGTAAATCAAGTAATAATATAATTTTCTATCTTCACATTTTTGTTCCTACAGATTTTATTTCATTTTAAGCTTATAAAAATATCATGAGCTAATCCATTTTTTTACACCTTAATAAGTACACCTTATATGTATTATATGAATCCTTTTATATACGACTTTCATTCATTATCATTAGTCCAGCGTGAAACTAAGAAAGAGAGATGTGCCTAAGGCGGCATGTAAGCAAATTGTGCACGCTAAGAGAAGAGGAGAGATGTTCGCAATTACTACCACAAGAAAGCCGCCCCTATCTTCTAAAGGGGCCTGTCACTTCGTTCGTACCTTCTTGGCTTAGGCTTCCAACTGAACAACATGGCCTTGTCGCCCCGCCACTAGCAGAAGCTAAGCGCTTGAAAAGCACGCTAAGAAAGGTTGCTTTTGTTGCCCTTTATGTGCAACAGTCCACGAGTAGCGGAAGAGAGGGTTACCGTACATACAAGATGTTTACTCTTAAGATCGGATAACATGTAAACTAATAAGGGGTTTTAAGGACACGTGATTTCACCTAATATCAATTGATAAATATGATCATTAATTATAGAAATCAACAGTAAAACAATGCAAACCAGTATTGAAAGTGCAATTTGGTCCTCGAGCTTGACCACCCTCGAACCAACTGAGAATGTATTTAAAAAGTATGAACTGAACTGAAGAGTAAGAGAATTTTATAGAGAAAAATATTGTATTGCTTTGATATGCGAGAATTAGATGTCTACAAATGATTAGAAATCCTCTTTATATAGTAGAGGAATTCCATTTACGGTACAATCCTAATTACAGAAGGAAATCCTATGATTAGCTAAATAATCGTTCGTGATTTGATCCGTTCCGAGATTTCCGCCATGTCCTCGACCGTTTATGAATATTTCGGCTATCCATTAGTATGCTATCCCCGTTCTTGCTCGATGTCTGTCCTGTTTGGCCTCGACTGTCATTGATCTCGATCTTTGACTAGTACTTCGAATCCTGAGCTCGGTACCTCATCTTCATGTCTTCGTCCGATGTAACACGGGGTCGATCCTTGAGCCATTATCCTGGTCTCGATTAACCAACAAAATCGGGTGAGCCCGATTTTAACCGTATACAGATAGTCCCCTCGTTTTTTGGAGTGTAATGACAAGAAATGAATTGAGTCTTCGAACTTTACCCCGATTTGTCATGACGTCACCATCGTGACGTAAGTGGCAGAAGTGACCGAAATGTCCCGTAGGTACAGTTCCTTCGGTATTTGATGTGTGTCAGTTGGTGGTCGTCCACTAGTGGTTTTGAATCGTCGTTGTAAGACCCATAAATAGGCCTCTGTTCCATTGATTCAAACTTTATTTTCAATCTCTTCTGCTCTATTCTTCAAAGCTCTCTAAATTCTTCAAGTTTTTTTTAATAGGAAATCTCCAAGTTTCATCGTTAATCCCCTTTTAAAGCACCAAATATGTCACGTCCCGAACTTGGGCCTGGACGTAATACGACACTCGATGCCTGACTACATGTGACCGAGCGAACCAACTGGCTGACTGAATCAACATGTGATATCATAACATACTGAATGCAAAAGATAAACTAACACATGATGATATACTGAAAGTCTAAATGATATAAATCAAAGTGCGAAAATACTAATACAATTCTGAAACATATTTATAGCCAACATGGCTTAATATGAAAAGCCTGCGAATCTATCTAACTCTTACTCTAGTCTATGAAGCCTCTAATGAAGTACCGAAAACACTGACTGTCTAAAAACATTAAAGACTGTAAGGTAAGTATAGTTCCCCGAACGAACTGGGGATCACCAAATAGCTGGTACGAGAATCCTAGCGCTCTCAATCGTCAACCTGTAAATCATTACCTGCATCGTGAGATGCAGGCCCCAGGTAAAAAGGGACGTCAGTACATTTGAATTGCACTGGTATCTAAAGCAACTGAAATAAAGAATTATAAATGCTAAAATTGAAGCTAAGCTGATAATTGAGAATTGAAATGATAACTAATAACTGATAACTAAACTGATAGCTGAACTGATAACTGGTAACTGAAATGATAACTAATAATTGAACTGAACAAAGGAAGTAAGGATATGAATACTCCCTCTTCTGAATGATGAACAACCCATTTATCTTAATATTAAACTGCGACCTCAGGCCCAATATATATATATATATATATATATATATATATATGTGTGTGTGTGTGTATATATATATATATATGTATGTGTGTGTATATATATATATATATATATATATATATATATATATATATATATATA
>ML297659.1:0-84725 GCA_005239495.1 Nicotiana undulata
AGTAATCGATGTCGAATTTCGCATGGTTATTGATTTTGAGCTAGGTGGCTTGGAGTATGTCAGATGGTCCAACGGTTGGATGGGATCACACTTTGCAGCTCAGTTAGGTAGAGGTATGATCCTAGGTGTCAGATTTGTGTGATATGGTTTCACGATGTGTATCAGGCTTTTAGTATGATGTGGTAATGGCAAGAGTAATGTCAGGATAGTCCTCTCATGTGAGTCCTCTTTATTTAATGAATTGAGCTCTTGGGATGTTGTTATTGAGCGCACGAGTTTAACATGCTATGGCTCTGGATGGTATTTATGTTGATCGGATGAATGGTTGCTGGTTTCTACGTATTTCTTTCATCAACGGCACCATATGAAGGTGTTTAAGTGAGGTTTTGTTTGATAAGAGGTTATTAACCGGTATTGGGTTATTATGAGCATCGATTGGGATTAGGAGTCATCGCTATGAGTGTTGAGTCATGCGGTATATTANAACGAACGCTTGTTTAAGTGGGGGAGAATGTAACGACCCGGTTTGTCGTTACGTAAAACCTGCATTATAATTGTTGTTATTGACTTATCATAGACCGATTATTCTATTATTGATGTGTTAGAGTTGATAAGCTTGAAATCGGAATGGTTAAATGAGAATTCAGTCACTTAGTATTTAAAAATAGCCTTAAAATGGGAAAGTCAACTGAGAGTTGACTTCTTGGTAAATGACCTTGAATGCGGATTTTACGGCTCAGATAGCTTTGTTAGGTGATTTGGGACTTAGGAGTGTGTTCAGAATAATTCTTTGATGTCCGGTGTAGAATTAGGCTTGAATTGGCGAAAGTTAGTTTTTGGTGATTTCCGGTTGGTAGTGGAAAATAGGCTATCGTGGTCGAAATGGAATTCCGACAGTTGGAACAGGTTTGTAATATCATTTTGGATGGGTCTGCAAAATTTCAGGTCAATCGGAGTTGTTTTGGATAGTTTCGGCATCTTTGGTGGATTTTAAAAAATTTCAAAGTTCTTAGGCTTGAATCCGATGTAAATTTGGTGTTTTGATGTTAGTTTTGGTTCTTTTGAGAGTGAAACTAAGTTTGAATGATCATATGTAATGTGTTGGTATAGTTGGTTGGGGTCCCAAGGAGCTGGGGTGAGTTTTGGATAGGTTTGGGCTGCGTTGTGCTCGTTTTTCTTATGCTTCGGCGTCGTTTCTTCAAGCATAAATGATATCATATTGAACAAATGACCTCTGATTACTGTTTTGAAAGAATAATTTTATCCGTATCGTAATAACGGACCTGTAGCAAAAAGAATCATCGAATTTGGACATCGTATGAGGATTTTATGGCCATTTTACCAAGGTTGCCTAGATCTTTATGGTTAATGACGAAATTGCCCCTGACGGCGTATTAAAAACCTGCACTATTTGCAAATCTTAACACCTACATATCTCCTTATTATAAGGTCAAATTGAGTGATTCAAAAGCCTAAATTGATTAGAATTTCACAAGGAATCCATTTGAAGCAATAAAACGCGTGAACAGTATATATATAACGAGCAGTTCGAGTTTTCTTCCAATGTTTGACCGGGGAGAAGCTTTTGAGGCGATTTTTAAGAGAGGAAATCAGTGTTCTTCATAGAGGTAAGTGTATTGATCATTAAAACTCGTTTATGGGTGATTATAGACCATAATCCCAGCCTTTAATTCATGAAAAACAGTAGAAAAATAGGATTTTGGGGCATGAGATTATGAGACCTTCAAGGGTCGATTTGAGGGGTCAAACGGACTCCGATTTTGGTGTTATTTATATGTACAGAATCATGAGAAGCTAAAGAACACTTTTCTATAAAAATTTCTGAGTTTCGGAACACGGGCCCGGGGGTCGGATTTTGACCGGTTTCGGATTTTTGAGTTAAAATCGATATTTTTCAATGAGAATTTATTCCTTAAGCATATGTTGATGATAAAAATCTGAACTTGGTAGATTTGGAGCCTTCGGAGGTTGATTCGAGAGGCAAGCGTGTTGCGGAATAATTCCGGGCTAGTTTTGAGGTAAGTAATGTCTTGAAATCCTGTCCTGAGGGTATGAAACCCCGGACTATGCACCCTTTTACGGGTTTTGAACTGGAAAGATTGAAAATTTTGAAATATCTTCGTATTTAGGCGACCATTGAGTTGCTAAACCGATTTTTAAGCTTATGCTTAATTAGTATTTATATATTATGATATGTTTTGGGTTGTAAGCCGTGTTTGGGGCCTAGTGCCGATCTGTTTACCCCTTGGGGGGGCTGTTTTACTATGTTTCCTCACTTGATTTGTTGTGAATTACACTTAGTCTTTCCCTGATAAATGGTTTTGATACTCAGAGTATTTTGATACTATTTATTGAAAAATGAAATACTGTTTTGGGTCGAGAACCCGGTATGTTTATGGCCTAAGGGCAAATTGAGAGTGTCTGACTAAGTGATGTGAGGAGTCTTCCAGGACTTATGAGTGTTGTGAGGAGGTTTCCAGGCCTTATGAGTGATGTGAGGAGGCTTCGAGGCCTTATGAGTGTTGTGAGGAGGCTTCCAAGCCTTATGGGTGTTGTGAGGAGGCTTCCAGGCCTTATGAGTGATGTGAGGAGGCTTCCAGGCCTTATGAGTGATGTGAGGAGGCTTCCAGGCCTTATGAGTGATGTGAGGAGGCTTCCAGGCCTCATGAGAGAGATGAGAAGGCTTCCAGGCCTTATGCTATTATCGCGCTTGGGCTGTAGGAGCTCCTTCGGAGTCTGAGCCCATTTCCAGTGAGCACCGGAGAGGTGAGGAGGCTTCCAGGCCTTATGAGAGAGGTGAGAAGGCTTCCAGGCCTTATGAGAGAGGTGAGAAGGCTTCCAGGCCTTATGTTATTATTGCGCTTCGGCTGTAGGAGCCCCTCCGTTGTCTGTAACACACCCCCAGTGAGCGCCGGTACCGATTGAGTGATGCCCGCGGGGCTTATGAGGAGTGATTGTGAGGTTGCCTGATGGGCAGAGTGATTGTGAGGATGCCTGATGGGCAGAGTGATTGTGAGGATGCCTGATGGGCTGATACTTAAAAATATTGTTACGAGAAATGATTATGGCCCGAGGGGTAGTTTTTATGAAAGGTTTTACTGAATTTTCAAACCATGATTTACTTCGTTTTCACACTGGTTTTACTGAGGATTTCACTGAGATATATCAATATTTACTTGTTTTTTTTCGAAGGAGTCTGGAAACTGATTTCGAACTCATGATTGATGAATGTCACTTGGTGACTTGGTGTTTTACTGGTTTGTGGAATTTTGTACATGTTGTGTGTGTTTATATTACTCAGACTGTGATTTCTTTTCATTACTACTGAGTTGGTGTACTCATAAAGACTCCATGTGCCTCTGTGCACAGATCGAGGTACCAGTTCTCAGCAGTAGCTGACGCATGTTCGATAGTAGAAGTTCACGGGATTTTGAGGTAGTTGTCCAGCGTCCACATCTTCTCCATTTCCCTTCCTTGTTTCGCTTAAACACTTGATTCAGAGATATACATTATAGTTTTAGCAGAGTTAGATTTATTTATTCGTAGATGCTCATGACTATTGACTCCGGTTCTTGGGAGGTGGTTTAGAATATTATAGGGACGCTAAGACTTATTTATATTATTTATGCTATGGTTGTTTGCTGATTGTCTAATTGTGAACTGTTATGATTGAACAAAAGCGTAGTAAAGTGATGGTTGGCTAGCCTAGTTCCACGATAGGCGCCATCACGGCCTGTTAGGATTTGGGGTCGTGACAAAATTCCCCCTCACATGGTTAGACAGGAGACTTACCTTGCTCTATAGTTCCATAACCGGCCCAAACATCACTCTAGCTCCTCAAATCGACGCCCTTCGCTCCAAAACTAGTCAAACAATGTGCAAACCAATAATAATATACTCTAATACTCATAAAAATCAATTTATAACAATCTCCGACTCCGCTCGAAAAGTCAATAAAGTCTACCCTCGGGACCACGTGCCCGGATTTCAAAACAATTTGAAAATAAATATGACCCATAACCCATATGGTCTATATCCAAAAGATTATCCAATTTCATCCATGAATCGACCCTCAAATCAAGGATTTACTATTTCTCAACTTTGGGGCTCAAAATCCTAATTTCTACAATCTAAACAAGGATAAAAATAAAAACCAACGTAAATAATCATGGAGAAACATCAAAATAAAAGTCATATATTTACCCCCTTGTTTGGAGAGAACAACGCCGCAAAAATCACCTCAAATGGAGTTCTAGAACTAAAGATATGCCAAAAATACTAAAGTTCTCGGTTTAAAACATTGTGCAGATGATTTTTCTTCATCGCCTTGACCGTCAACCCAAAAATCCTTCTTCACGCTCGGTGAACCTATCTCGCGTTCGCGAAGAACAAAGCATCGCACTAGAAACCAATAATTTTTTCTGACGCGGAAATGGGAAAAACTCTCTCATACGATATCAGAATTGGACGATTCTTGTTGATATGGCTCTGTAATTACGATATGAATCTAATGGTTCAAATCACAAATAAAGGTAATTTTCTCAATATAGTACCCTTTATGCCCAAAGAAAGGACGTCGAACCATCAAATAAGAGCGTGACACAACCCAAACACCTCCGACAGACACTCGAGGCCCCCGAGACCCTGTCCAATTACACAGACTAGTCCCAAAGCATATCACGAACCTGCTTGAGGCCTCAAATCACACCAAAAAATATCAAGACTACGTATCGAAGATCAAAACCTTTCTTTAAACTTTCAAACATTAAAACTTCGACGAACGCGTCCGATTCATACTTAAACATTCCGGAATGATGCCAAACGTCACGCACAAGTCACAAATCACGATACGAACCTATTCCAAGCATCGGAGCCTTATACAGACATCGATAACACTAAAGTCCACTTCAAATCAAACTTAAGAAATTTTATAACCTTCAAAATGCCAACTTTCCATAATTAGCATTGAAATGCTCCCGGGCGACCCGATAAGCAACCCGAATATACGCCCAAGTTTGAAATCTTCATACAAACCTATTGGAACCCTCAAATCTCGATTCTGAGGTTACTCAAAAGTTAAACCTTAGTCAATTTTTCCAACTTAAAGCTTCCAAAATTAGAACTTTCTTTCCAAATCACCTCCAAATTTCCGAAATTCAATTCCGACCACACGTACAAGTCATAATACCTGAAGTGAACCTGCTCAAGGCTTCAAACAACTAAACAATGTACTAGAGCTCAAAATGTACTAGAGCTCAAAATGTAAAGAGACCTTCTAAGGGTGATTTGAGGGGTCATTTGGACTCCGATTTCAGCGTTCTTTATATGTATAGACTCGTGAGAAGATGAGGATCATTTTGGTATGAAGTTTATTGAATTCCGAGACGTGGGACCGAGTGTTGGGTTTTGGCCAATTTCGGGAATTGTGCCTAAAGTTGATATTTTTCGATTGGGTTTCATCTCCCTAGCATATTTTGATGTGATAAATCTGATTTGGATATATTCGGAGCATTCGAGAGCCGATTCGAGGGGCAAGAGTATTGCAGAGTAGCTTTTCGGGCTAGTTTGAGGTAAGTAATGTCTTTAAATCCTGTCCTGAGGTTATGAAACCCCGGACTTTACATCATTTCACTGTTTTGGAGTGACGCACACTAGATGACGAGTGTGGGGCGTGCACGAATTGGGAAATTGGAAATTGGTTCCTTCTGAGGAAACTATTGAGTTGCGAAACTGCTTTTAAATCATATGTTAAATAGTACTACTATATTTTTGATATATTTGGGTTGTAAGTCATGTTTGGGGCCTAGTGCCAATCTGTTTTAACCCCTTGGGGGATATTTCTTGATAGTCCTCACGTAGTGACCATGATTTATACTCAGTCATTCTTGTTGAACTATTTTGACACTCAATATTGCCGATATTATCATTCATGAAATAAAATACTATTTTGGGTCGAGAACCCCGTTTATTTATGGCCCGAGTGGCATGTTGAGAGTGTCTGACTGAGTGAGGCCGAGGGCCAATATTGTGAGTATATTTATAATATGAGAGAGGCTGAGTGCCTGAGTGATGATTGCCATGTCTTGGCTGTTTATAGCACTTGCGTTGTAGGAGCCCCTCCGGAGTCTGTACACCCCCAGTGAGCGCAGGTACCTACTGAGTGCGAGTGCCGAGTGACGAGTGATTTGGGAGGCATGAGTGACTGTGAGGTGCTGAGTGACTGTTACTGAGTGATGGTGAGGTGCTGAGTGACTGATTATGAGTAATGATTTGGCCCAAGGGGCAGTTTATAATGATATTTTTGCTGAGTTCTGAATATGATTCATTTCATCATTCATACTGTGAGGTGCTGAGTGAGTGTTACTGAGTGATGGTGAGGTGTTGAGTGACTGATTATGAGTAATGATTTGGCCCAAGGGGCAGTTTATAATGATATTTTTGCTGAGTTCTGAATATGATTCATTTCATCTTTCATACTGATTTCTTTGGGAATTTTACTGAGAAACATTGGGAAACAAACTTGTTCAAAAGATTTTTACGGAAACTTGTTTTTAAACATATGGACTAAATGTATATTTTGTTAAGACTCGATATTTTACTATTGTGAATTAATGTTTCGTTGCTGTGTGTTTCTTATCGTTAAACTTGATATATTTTTGTTACTGCTAAGCTGGCGTACTCATCATTACTCCCTACACCTCTGTGCGCAGATCCAGGTACTGGTTCTGAGAAGTAGTCATCCGAGTCCATTCGGCGTCAACATTCAGGATTTTGAGGTAGCTGTCCAGCGTCCACAACATCTCTATTTCCCTTTCTTCATTGAGTATTTAGTATTTGTTCTGAGACATTGTATTATGAAATTAGCAGTGTAGTATTACTCTTAGATGCTCGTGATCCGTTGACTACAATTCTGGGAGAAGGGTTATAGTCTGTTAGATTATTTATTTTGTTTAAAGAATTTGAGTATTATATACTTGCTATGAAACGTTATTTGATGAATTTGGGATAGTTCGCCAACGTAATTGGGTAATTATGTGATAATGGCTATCCTAGTTCCACGATAAGAGCCATCACGGGCGAATAGGATTTGGGGTCGTGAGAAGTTGGTATTAGAGCACTAGGTTACATAGGACTCAACGATCATGAGCAGGTTTTGTAGAGTCTTGCGGATCGGTACGAAGACGTCTATACTTATCTTCGAGAGGCTACAGAACTCTTAGGAAAAATCTCATTTTCTTGAACGTTGTCGTGCCATTCTATTGATTCTGGAAATCTAAACTCATGTTGTTTCATTCTCTCACAGATGGTGAGGCTACGCGCTACGGATCAGAGTGACCAGACTCCAGCTGGACCCACGAGAGGTCCCGTGGTAGAGTTAGGGGCCAACCCGTGCAGCAACCGAGACAGTACCAGTGGATCCCCATACTATTCAGGATCAGGTTCCCGCCGCGGGTGCCCCAGTGGAACAGGCTCAGGCACCGGCAGTGCCCATTATCATTCCGGGTCTTCATGAGACCCTAGCTCAGATCTTGACATTGTGTACCAGTTTTGCTCAGGCAGTTTCTATGTCTACTACTGCCGCTGCATCTCAGGTCGGGGAAGGCACTAAGACTCCAACTGACCGGACACTTGAGCAGGTTGTACAGGGCCTTGAGATACCAAGGGCAGTCTCAGCACAGCCGGTTGGTCCAGTTCAGGACTATGTGGTCCCAGCTATGCCCGAGGATGAGCAGCGCAGGCTGGAGAGGTTTAGTAGACTTCAGCCTCCGACTTTCAGCGGCATAATGGGAGAGGATGTCCAGGGTTTTCTGGATAAGTTCCAGAGGATACTCCATACTGCTGGGATTCTGGAGACCAGTGGGGTCTCGTTTGCTACATTTCAGTTCGCCGGTGCTGCTTTCACTTGGTGGGAGACATTTGAGAGGCGTAAGCCATTTGGTTCAGCACCCCTTACCTGGTAGCAGTTCTCCATGATCTTTTTGGAGAAGTATGTTCCTCAGTCCCACAGAGAGGAGCAGCACATGCAGTTTGAGCAGCTACGCCAGGGAGAGTTGTCAGTTACACAGTGCGAGATGCGGTTTTCTGAGTTGGATCGGCATGCTTCTGAGTTAGTCCCTACTGATAGGGAGAGGATTAAGAGGTTTGTAGATGACCTCACTTACCAGCTCCGCATATTGATGACCAGGGAAAGAGTGTCTAGAGCTAGCTTCGAGCAGGTTGTTGACATTGCTCGGGATATTGAGTCGGTTCGCAGGAAGGAGCGTGAGGAGACGGAGGACAAGAAGCCTCGGGGATCAGGTAGCTTTAGTGGTGCCCCTCCAAGAGGGATGTTTCAGCACATCAGAGGTCGCCTATTTAGACCTCCTCAGCCAGCTCACCCAACTTATAGTGGCGCATATTTGGGGCAGGGTCCCCGCAGCTCTTATCCGGGCCATTGATCCTTTAGTGCCCTTTCAGCTCAGAGTTCCTCCAGAGCATCATCATTCCAGGTTTCTTCTATGCATTGTTCATCTGGTAGCTATCTTGGTGGTAGGGGTTCCCTTCAGTCCCCATCTCCAGCTCTAGGTAGTTGCTTCGAGTGTGGAGAGTTTGGACATATGTGGAGGTAGTGTCCTCGTTGTCCTGGTAGTTCATCTCAGTAGAGGGGTCAGCCCTCGACTTCAGCCCCAGTCACTTCACCACCCACCCAGGCAGCTAGGGTGGAGGTCAGGCATCCAGGGGCTGCCCTAGAGGGGGAGGTCGAGCAGGTGGAGGTCAGCCACGTATCTATGCACTCCTACCTAGGCCTGATGTTATGGCCTCCGATGCGGTGATTACAGGTACTATCTCAGTTTGTCACAGTGATGCTTTGGCTTTATTTGACACCGGTTCCACATACTCTTATGTTTCCTCATATTTTTCTCACTTTCTGAGTATGCCCCGTGAGTCTTTAGTAATATTTGTTCATGTATCGACTCCGGTGGGCAATACTATTCTTGTGGACCGTGTGTATCGGTCGTGTGTGGTGTCTATCGAGGTTCTGTACACCCGAGTGGACTTGTTGTTACTCAACATGGTTGATTTTGATGTGATACTGGGCATGGATTGGTTATACCCATGTCATGCTATTCTTGATTGTCACGCTAAGACCGTGACCCTGGCTATGCCCGGAGTTCCGAGAGTTGAGTGGAGAGGGTCTATTGAGTATGTGCCTAGCAGAGTGATTTCTTACTTAAAGGCTTAGCGTATGGTTGAGAAAGGATGTGAATCTTATCTGGCTTTTGTGAGGGATGTTAGTAGTGAGACTCCTTCTGTTGATTCTGTTCCTGTGGTCCGTGATTTTTCGGATGTATTCCCTGCAGACCTGCCAGGCATTCCACCTGACAGGGACATTGATTTTGGTATTGACTTGGTGTCAGGCACTTAGCCTATCTCTACTCCACCTTATCGTATGGCACCAACAGAGTTGAAGGAATTTAAAGAGCAGCTTCAGGAGCTCCTAGATAAGGGGTTCATTCGGCCTAGTGTGTCACCTTGGGGTGCACCTGTGTTGTTTGTGATGAAAAAGGATGGTTCCATGCGCATGTATATTGATTATCGGCAGCTGAACAAGGTTACGGTGAAGAACCTGTATCCTTTGCCCAGTATTTATGACTTGTTTGACCAACTTCAGGGAGCTAGAGTGTTCTCCAAGATTGACTTGAAGTCCGGGTATCATCAGTTGAAGATTTGGGATTCTGACATTCCTAAGACTACTTTCAGAACCAGATATGGTCATTATGAGTTTCTGGTTATGTCATTTGGGCTGACCAACGCCCCAGCTGCGTTCATGCATTTGATGAACAATGTGCTTCAGTCTTACCTTGATTCTTTTGTCATTGTGTTCATTGATGACATCCTGGTATATTCCCGTAGCCAGGAGGAGCATGCTCAGCACTTGATGGTTGTGTTGCAGAGGCTGAGGGAGGATAAACTTTATGCAAAGTATTATAAGTGTGAGTTTTGTCTTGGTTCAGTAGCTTTCTTGGGGCACGTGGTGTCTAGTGAGGGTATTCAGGTTGATCCGAAGAAGATTGAGGCGGTGCAGAGTTGGCCCAGATCGTCCTCAGCTACAGAGATTAGGAGCTTCCTTGGTTTGGCGGGATATTACCGTCGCTTTGTGGATGGGTTCTCTTTTATTGCTTCATCCTTGACCAGATTGACCCAGAAGGGTGCTCCATTCAGATGGTCCGATGAGTGTGAGGAGAGCTTTCAGAAGCTCAAGTCAGCATTGACCACAGCTCCGGTGTTGGTTTTGCCCACTAGTTCGGGTTCTTATACAGTCGACTGTGATGCTTCTAGAGTTGGTTTGGGAGCAGTATTGATGCAGGACGGTAGGGTGATCACCTACGCGTCTAGACAGTTGAAGGTGCACGAGAAGAATTATCCAATGCACGATATTGATTTAGCTGCCATTGTTCATGCCTTGAAGATTTGGCGCCACTATTCGTATGGAGTACAATGTGTGATTTTCACCGACCATCGTAGTTTGCAGTATCTGCTGAAGCAGAAGGACTTGAATTTGCGTCAGACGAGGTGGTAAGATTCTCAAGGATTATGACCTCACTATTTTATATCATCTGGGGAAGGCCAATGTAGTGGCCTATGCCCTGAGTCGCAGCGTAGAGAGTTTGGGGAGTCTAGCTTACATTTCAGCAGCAGAGCAACCTTTAGCACTTGATGTTCAGGCTTTAGCGGGTCAGTTGGTGAGATTGGATTTGTTAGAGCCTCTGCGGGTGTTAGCTAGCATGGCTTCCAGGTCTTCTCATTATGATCATATTAGAGCACGCCAGTATGATGACCGACACTTGTTAGTTCTTCAGGACAGGGTCCGTTGAGGTGATGCCAGGGATGTGACTATTGGTGATGACGGGGTTATGAGGATGCATGCCGTATTTGCGTGCTCAATGTGGATGGGCTTCGAGAGTTGATATTAGCAGAGGCCCACAACTCGCAGTATTCAATCCACCTGGGTGCCGCGAAGATGTACCAGGATCTGAGACATCAGTACTAGTGGAGGCAGATGAAGAGAGATATTGTTGAGTATGTAGCCCGATGTCTCAACTGCCAGCAGGTCAAGTATGAGCACCAGAGACCAGGTGGATTACTTCAGAGGTTAGATATTCTGGAGTAGAAGTGGGAGCGGATCACCATGGACTTTGTAGTTGGGCTTCCACAGACTTCAAAGGGTTTTGATGCTATATGGGTCATTGTGGATTGGCTGACCAAGTCCGCGCACTTCATTCCTGTCAGTACTACTTATACTTCGGAGAGGTTAGCTGGGATCTACATTAGGGAGATTGTCCGATTGCATGGAGTTCCAGTTTCTATCATTTCTGACAGAGGTAATCAGTTTTGGAGGGCCGTGTAGAGAGGTATGGGTAATCAGGTAGAGTTGAGCACTGCATTTAATCCTTAGACCGATGGGAAGTCGGAGTGGACTATTTAGATTTTAGAGGACATGTTGTGTGCCTGTGTGATTTATTTTGGGGGTTCATGGGACCTGTTTCTTCCACTCGTGGAGTTTGCATATAATAATAGCTACCAGTCCAGTATTCAGATGGCCTCGTTTGAGGCTTTATATGGTAGGAGGTGTAGATCTCCGGTTGGTTGGCTCGAGCCGGGTGAGGCTAGGCTATTGGGAACAAATTTTGTTCAGGATGCGTTAGAGAAGGTGAAGTTGATTCAGGAGCGACTTCGCACGCCGCAGTCTAGGCAAAAGAGTTATGCGGACCGGAAGGTCTGGGATGTGTCTTCCATAGTGGGAGAGAAGTTACTGCTGAAGGTGTCACCCATGAAGGGTGTTATGAGGTTCGGGAAGAGGGGAAAGTTGAGTCTCCGGTTCATTGGGCCTTTTGAGGTACTTTAGAGGGTTGGAGAGGTGGCTTATAGACTTGACTTTTCACCCAGCTTATCGAGTAATCATTCGGTATTCCGTGTGTCGATGCTTCGGAAGTATATTGGTGACCCGTCTCATGTGTTATACTTTAGCACAGTCCAGCTCGAGGGTGCTATGTCATATGAGGTAGAACCAGTGGCCATTTTGGGTCGTCAGATCAGAAAGTTGAGGTCTAAGGATATAATTTCAGTGAAGGTGCAGTGGAGAGTTCAGCTAGTGGAAGAGGCTACTTGGGAGATCGAGCGGGAGGTGCGGAGCAGATATCCTCACTTGTTTGAGGCTCCAGGTATGTTTCTAGACCCGTTCGAGGACAAACATTTGTTTAAGAGGGAGGAATGTAACGACCCGGGCGGTCGTTCCATAGAATTTTCATTATTATTACTGTTTCTGCCTTGTCATGCATTAGTTATATCGTTTATGATGTGTCGGAGTTGGTTGGCTGTGGTTCGGAATGGTTGTAGTAGGAATTGAGACACTTAGTCTCTAAAAGTAGCCTTATAGTTGGAAAAGTCAACTGGGAGTTGACTTATTGGTAAACAACCTCAGAATGCATATTTTATGGCTCGGATAGCTTCATTAGGTGATTTGGGACTTAGGAGTATGTTCGGAATGCTTTTGCGATGTCCGGTGTAGAATTAGGCTTGAATTGGCGAAAATTAGTTTTTGGCAATTTTCGGTCGACAGTGGAAAATAGGCTATCGGGGTCGAAATAGAATTCCGACAGTTGGAACAGGTTTGTAATGTCATTTTGGATATGACTGCAAATTTTCAGGTCAATCGGAGTTGTTTTGGATAGGTTCGGCGTCGTTGGTGGAATTTAGGAATTTCAAAGTCCATAGGCTTGAATTTGATGTGATTTTGGTGTCTTTGCATTGTTTTTTTGTGTTTCGAAGGCTCGACTAAGTTTGAATGATGTTATTGGGTGTGTTGGTAGGTTTGGTTGAGGTCCCGAGGGTCTCGGGTGTGTTTCGGATGATCAAACGGGCAATTTTGGGCCTTAGAGGATTGCTGGTTTTCTGGTTTTTGTGCAGCAGGAAATCTTTCTCTGCGATCGCGTGAGAAGAACCGCGATAGTGAAGTTCAAGTTGAGGGGAGCATAATTTTACTCTCTGCGATCGCATAAGTGTGTTTGCGATCGCAGAGGTTGGGCGGCTTAAGCAGTGCGATCGCATAGAGATAGAGAGGCGCGTGAAGGGGCGGTGGCCAGTTGTGCTACGCGATCGCGTGGGTAGGTTCGCGATCGCGTGGGTAGGTTTGCGATCGCGTGAGTTTAAGTCATAATGAATCGCGATCGCGTGGAGATATTCGCGATCGCGTAGGGTAAATAATTTAGGAGGTAGAATTTCTCTCCACGATCGCGACTGGATATCCGCGACCGCGATGAAGGAATGTTTGGGCAGTATATAAAAGGCCAGTCCGCGACCCTTTCTCACTTTTCCACTATTTTTGAACGAGATTAGAGCTTTTGGAGAGATTTTGAAGAGGGAAATGATAGTTCTTCATTAATGTATGGTTTTGGACTTCATAACTCGATTATATGTGATTAAGGACCTAATTAGTGGTGTTTAATTGGGAAAAATCAGTGTAAAAAGGGTTAATTAGGGCTTGAGTTTACAAGACCTTCTAAGGGTGATTTGAGGGGTCATTTGGACTCCGATTTCAGCGCTCTTTATATGTATAGACTCGTGAGACGATGATGATCATTTTGGTATGAAGTTTATCAAGTTCTGAGACGTGGGCCCGGGGGTCGGGTTTTGACCAATTTCGGGAATTGTGCCTAAAGTTCATATTTTTCGATTGGGTTTCATCTCCTAGTGTATTTTGATGTGATAAATCTTATTTTGATAGTTTCAGAGCGTTTGGGAGCCGAATCAAGGGGCAAGAGTATTGCGGAGTAGCTTTTCGGACTAGTTTGAGGTAAGTAATGTCTTTAAATCCTGTCCTGAGGGTATGAAACCCCAGACTTTAAATCATTTCACTGTTTTGGAGTGACGCACACAATGGATGACGAGTGTGGGGCGTGCACGAATTGGGAAATTGGAAATTGGAAATTGGTTCCTTCTGAGGCAACTATTGAGTTGCGAAACTGCTTTTTAAATCATATGTTAAATAGTATTACTATGTTTTTGATATATTTGGATTGTAAGCCATGTTTGGGGCCTAGTACCAATCTGTTTTAACCCCTTGGGGGCTATTTTATGATATTCCTCACGTAGTGACCATGAATTATACTCAGTCATTCTTGTTGAACTATTTTGACACTCAGTATTGCCGATATTATCATTCATGAAATAAAATACTATTTTGGGTCGAGAACCCCATTTATTTATGGCCCGAGTCGCATGTTGAGAGTGTCTGACTGAGTGAGGCCGAGGGCCAATATTGTGAGTATATTTATAATATGAGAGAGGCCGAGTGCCTGAGTGATGATTGCCATGTCTTGGCTGTTTATAGCACTTGGGTTGTAGGAGCCCCTCCGGAGTCTGTACACCCCCAGTGAGCGCAGGTACCTACTGAGTGCGAGTGCCGAGTGACAAGTGATTTGGGCGGCATTAGTGACTGTGAGGTGCTGAGTGACGGTTACTGAGTGATGGTGAGGTGCTGAGTGACTGATTATGAGTGATGATTTGGCCTAAGGGGCGGTTTATAATGATATTTTTGCTGATTTGTGATTATGATTCATTTCATCTTTCATACTGATTTCTTTGGGAATTTTTCTGAGAAACATTGGGAAACGTACTTGTTCAAAGGATTTTTACGGAAATTGGTTTTAAACATATGAACTAAATGTATATTTTGTTAAGACTCAGTATTTTACTATTGTGAATTGATGTTTCGTTGTTGTGTGTTTATTATCGTCAGACTTGATTTATTTTCATTACTACTGAGTTGGCGTACTCATCATTACTCCCTGCACCTATGTGTGCAGATCCAGGTACTGGTTCTGAGCAGTAGTCATCCGAGTCCGTTCGGCATCAGCATTCAGGATTTTGAGGTAGCTGTCCAGCGTCCGCAACATCTCTATTTCCCTTCTTTCATTGAGTATTTAGTATTTTTTCTGAGACATTGTATTATGACATTAGCAGTGTAGTACTACTCTTAGTTGCTCTTGATCCGTTGACTCCAGTTCTGGGAGAAGGGTATAGTCTATTAGATTATTTATGTTGTTTAAATAATTTGAGTATTATATACTTGCTATGAAACGTTATTTGATGAATTTGGGATAATTCGCCAAAGTAATTGGGTAATCATGTGATAATGGCTAGCCTAGTTCTACGATAGGCGCCATCACGGCCGAATAGGATTTGGGGTCGTGGCACTTATTAAGAATTACTTATAAAAATAATCTATTCATCTGACCTCCGCATCTTCCTCACAGGGAATCATCATTCTACTATAACAGCGAAAACCCCAAATCGATCTAGTCAAACAAACAAGATTTGATGCCAAGGAGGACTCCATTTCAGCGGAGATTGATGAAAATGAACCTTCAGTTTCCACACTCGTATAATCCTTTAGACAAGGGCAGAGGAGGGATAGGAGGAGTTCAGTCAGTACTCGATTAATTGAAATAAGCAAGGTTTAACTATAACAAGGTTGATGACATGTACATTATATAGCCATTCATTTAGGTCTCAGCTATTTGAAAGAATTTACTAGATGGTTCAACGCATGTTTTTCTAATGCAGTGCTGCAACATATATTAAGTATGAAGTAAGTTCAGAAAGGAAAAAGAAGACAATGAAACTAAAACCAAAAGAAAAATCATCTAGCAACATGACATATAAAATTTATATCGATCTAGTCAAAGTCTATAAAATCTTCAATAACTAAAGCATAAATAACATATGTCTAACTCAATTGTCAGGTGATGACATCAAGGTCAATAAAAGAAATTTTCGGTCTTTCAATGGACACCCAATCAGTGTGCGACAAAAGTCTGCATGTTTGCAAAGAAATATATAAGCTTTGATGTGCATACTAGGCTCTAAATCCAACACTTGTACCATTTTCCATATCTCACTCTCGGGTTTCGGTGGCATAGTTTAAAGGCGATTAATTGCATTAACCAAATTATTCATCCCACCTCTCAACATATCAGTCATGCCTTCAAGATGATCTTGTTTAGATTTTTTATTCCTGCTAGAAGTCGGTACATCTGAATATGCATTCGATTTACGTGTTTTCTGAGTTGATTTGATATTGCTCATGTTGTCCATGTTCCTCGATTTTTTCCAAAGAGGTAGCATTCATGAAAATTAATTCAACTACCTCATTAATAGTCAATGAACTATCACTTGATTTTCTCAAATTATTACGAGCACCCCGTCTTACCATATCTGCTCCAGTCTCAGCTTGCTTTGTAGTAGCTCTATCCCTTCCATATAGCTCAATTAGCTTATCATAATTTCTAATCGACTTGTTTCTCCATTCAACAGCTTCAGGCTTAGACTACACAGAAACAAAGTACAAATTAATAATGCAGAAAATGAGATAAACATTATAAGATGCAAATAAAGAACAAAACTGCTAAAAATAAAAGTACCTGTATTAATTGATATTATACTTCAGATTCAGCATTCCACATATTTGTGTTGGAATCCCATGCAAACCCGCTCATCCCATTTTGAAAGGTGTCATAACACTTGCTAAATTTTGTTTTAATATTTCTAATTCGGTTGTGAACTCTCTCCTTGGTAAAAACTTTATCTGAAAATTTTGATTGCATCTCCTTCATATATTGTCAATCGCGTGTGTAGTAAAAGTTCCACCAACACTGTTTCCAAGTGTGTGCTCATGATAGAATGCATCAATTAAGGCATCATCCATAGCATTTGACCAAATACTAACAGAAGTGTTATCTGAAAGATTTGTATCGCTTGAGGATGCCTTTGACCTTTTCGACATATTGATAACTACATAATTAAGAGATATTCATAAGACTTAATGAAAACTTTATCAGACATAATATTTGTAAGAGTTATAAAATAAAATAAATGCATCTTACATAATATTTTTTATTCAAATAATAGAGGAAATTACTTTCAAACAACATCAAATAAATAAACACTAAAGCATTCGTTGACTTTTTCTCTCCTAGAAGATTAAACTTGACAATTAGCCCACATGTCAGCTGATATTCCATCTCTAATCAACTCCCCCCTTCGAAACTCCTCATTACTTTCCCTAGGATTTGGCGGTTCTTCATGCACATCATTATCATTCATAAGCTCTGCATCAACTTGTACAAGTAACTCATCATTTGGATCTACACCTCTTAAGTAGTTGTGAAAAATAAAACATGCAAAAATAATAAGCTTTTGGGTTCCAACACCATATGATGGTTCAGTTGAACCAGAAATTATAGGAAATCTCTTCTTAAGAAATCCAAAATCTCGTTCAATAGCATTACGCAAAGATGCGTGTTGCAGATTAAAAAATTCACGAGGATTTCGAGGTGGATTTCTTGAATACTCTTTCAAGTGATATCGCTCCCCCGATAAGGCGTAATAAGTCCACTTCTCAACATCAATCCAGCATCAACAAGGCAGTATTTTCCTACAGATAAAAAGTAAAAGCTTTAATTATTTATTCATCACATCTAACTTTCCCTAGATAAATATGAAATATTTACCTTCTGGATAGCGGGTCTTGTCTATTTGACGCTTCTTTCACGATTCTTGAATCAGATGCCATCCCTTCCCAGCCAGCTAACACATATGTGAATTTTTAATCAAATGTGCATGCAGCCAATACATTTTGTGTTGGATAATCTTTTCTTCCACGGTATCTGGGTGCTTCACTTTGTGAAACTTTAACACGTATATGTGTTTCATCAATTGCACCAATACAATCTTGACATTATTATAATAAATTATATGCAATCAACCTTGAATTTAGCTAAAAGTTCAATAAAATTGTATTTGTGTTCACCTTAAAATATGGGTAGAATCTTGGGCTGCTAGAACATTCAGAAGGAACTTGAGAGCCATCAGGTTGTTTAATAAATTTTTCATATACCCCCAAGATCGCTCGCAGGACAACATGAAAATGACGACTGACTGACTCCCCATATCGTCGAAGATAAAAGGTAACTCGCGATTCGTCGTATTATGTGCTAACAGGTAAAGTGTTTTTGCAACTTGCTCTTCAACTGTAGCTTGAAGTGTTGGTCTAAGATCACCCTTTCTAACTAACATCTCACATAGATCGGTAAAAGCTAAAGGGGTCATTCTTATAATATTACGACAAAGTTCAGTTGAGAATAAATGACTCAATAATTCATGTCTAACTTGTTCACTTTCCAGTCTTATATCATGTGTGATCGTATGTCGGTCATTTTCTGTGATGACCCAAAAGGTCATCCTAAGTAATTCTAGCTAAATCTGTATTTCGAGACCCCGAAAGCCTCCGTTAATCTCACGTCGATATATGTGCGCAGCCCGGGCGTGTAGAAGGGAAGTCTTTATGTTGAGATTTGATGAAAATGGAATTTTATGATAATTAAATGAATAAAGTTGACTTTGGTCAATATTTTTGGTAAACGGACCCGGGCCCGTGATTTGACGGCCCTGGAGGGTCCGTAGGAAAATATGGGACTTGGGCGTATGCCCGGAATAAAATTCCGAGGTCCCAAGGCCGAGAAATAAATTTTTAAAGAAAATTATTTTCTGAAAATAATAAAAGATTTTGAAAATGAATAATTATGTGAAACCCGTGTTACCAGGCCCGTATTATGGTTCCGGAGCCTGGAACGGGTTTATTATATGTTGTGTGAGTTATTTGTGAAATTTGGTGTAAAACAGACTTGAAATGACGTGATTCGGATAAAAATCGGAATAATTAAGCCTTATGAAGCTTCAAGGAAATTTCTATGAATTTTGAGGTTTAATTCCCTATTTTTGCTGATATTTTGCTGATTTGAAAGCTTGAATAAGTCTGTAGGATGGTTTGGGAGTCGTGTGTGTTTTTGGTTTTGAGACCCGAGGGCTCGGGTGAGTTTCGGGTAGCTAACGGGGTGTAAAAGTCATGAAACATCTAGTTTTTGGTTGATTTTCTGGCGTTTGGTAGCTTAGTCTATGCGATCGCATATGTGGAGCTGCGATCGCATAGAGTTGAGAGTGGGGGAGGGGTTTGTTGTCCTCTGCGATCGAATGGATGGGTTCGCGATCACAGTGTAGGGAGTCCGGATGTTCTGCGATCGCATTCCTCCTTCACGATCGCGTAGTGTACCAGGGTAACTGGGTGGGGGCTAGATGGTTCTTCTCTGCGGTCGTATCATTTCCTTCACGACCGCAGAGGTCTGTGGAGTTAACCTTCCGCGATCGCAGCCTTCCGTTTGCGGTCGCATAGTAGGAAATCATATAGCTCTGCGATCGCAGCCCTTCTTCCGCGATCGCAAAGAACAATTTTCGCCCAGTTATTTCTTTACTCAAAAATAGAATACTTACACGGGATTTTTCATATTTCACCAACTTCTTCTTCTCCAAGACCTCATAGGTGTTTCCTAAGCTAGTTCTCCTCCATAACCATTTGGGTAAGTGATTCTAACACTAATTTCTTCCACTTTTCTTCCATAATCACTAGAATCTAGGCCTAAAATCCTAAAATCAAGGTGGAAATTAGGCGTTTTGGATAAAGTTAGGTTTTTGGGAATTTTGGGTGATTTAACCTCAATTTGGGGTCGGATCTTAAAACAAATCATATATTTGAACTCGTGGGGTTATGGGTGATCGGGTTTTAGTCCGAGCCTCGTGTTTGGACCAAGCGGGCCCGGGGTCGAATTTTGGTATTTTGGGAAGAATGATAGGAATTGAATATCTAGTCTATGGGATTGTGTTATTGAGTCTTTATTGATATTATTGAATTAATTATGCCTAGATATCGTTATTTCGGAGTCGAATTATAAAGGAAAGACGGTCTTAGAGGGTTGATTGCTATACTTTAGACCCGAGGTAAGTGTCTTGCCTAACTTTGGTGAGGGATTAGGTATTGTATGTTATGTGTTATGTGTTTACCATGTTCAATGTATAGGTGAGGTGACGAGTACCTATACATTGTGAGTCAAGCATGCCCGTGAGTCTATTTTTGATAAAATTCAGTTATTTCTTCAATGTTCATCATACTATGTAATTGCCTCTACTTGAGAAGTTGATTGTGGTTGATGTACTGGTTGTAGAGATTATGAAATGTTGGTTCAATTGAGGATCCAAGCATAAAATATATATATTGAGTTGATTGGTTATAGCTGAGACCCTTGCCGGGCATTTATCGAGTTATTAATTGATGTTTTCCCCATGCCGGGCTGTTTGAACGGTATATTTCCACTATGATGTACTCCTTGCCATTATATCTGTCATTGTTTGGTGAGGAAGAGTGTAAAGCACGACGGTTGATGTCGTGCCATGATATTTGATTACATTGCATAGTGAGGGAGACTGTAAAGCACGAAGGGTGATGTCGTGCCACGATTCATATTGATTATAAGCACGAAGGTTGATGTCGTGCCATGATATTTGATTACATTGCATTGTGAGGAAGAGAGTAAAAGCACGAAGGATGATGCCGTGCCATGATATTTGATTACACTGCATTGTGAGGAAGAGAGTAAAAGCATGAAGGGTGATGCCGTGCCAATATTTACATTTCTGATATTTATACTTGTTTCTTTAGCTATTGTGTTAAATTGCTTCCCTTGTTTACTTCTATCTGTCAAGGTGACTGCCTCATTTCACTTGTTTCCCCATTTACTACCCCCGTATCCCTTACGTGACTGTTTACCTCTTTCCTTGTATTATCCCTGCTGCCTGCTGTAGAATAGAACATGTTATAATTATTGTCAAGTCTAGCCTCGTCACTACTTCAGCCGAGGTTAGGCTCGGCACTTACTCAGTACATGGGATCGGTTGTACTGATGCTACACCTATACTTCTTTATGTTGTGCAGATCCCGCAGCTGGACCCAGTGGACATCGTTAGAGGGAGTATCCTTCAGTCCACCTCGGAGATTGCAAGGTAGACCCGCAGACGTTCGTGGACCTTGACGTCTCCTCTTTCCCTTTTTCTTCCTTCCTGTCTTTTTCATTTATTTTCAAAGACAGTTGTATACAGTTATTGTTCAGTCCTTGGTTGTAGTAATCTTTTAGTATGTCCGTGAGTTAGTGACTCCATATTCGGGGATTGTTACAACGTATTGTATTTGTTTAAATAATTTAGTTCTGTTTTTTTAATCTATTTTCGCTGCTAAATCGTAAATTATTTTTGGTTAATTCTGTTAATTGGGTGTTATCATGTTAGTTTAACTGCTCACGTTGGATTGTCTAGCGGATTCAAGGTTAGACTCAGTCACGGCCTAAAGGTGGGAATTCGGGTCGTGACATTTTCAATTTCATGTACATAAGTCCAAAACCAAATAACTACTAAGAAAGCGGGATATGTAGCTAAAGATCTCACTTGTTCCAATATATGTATATTATTTTGATTATTCTGATCAGTCATCTATAATAAAATTAAGTGTGATATATCAGCCAATTAACTACGTAAAATAAATATAAACCGGAAATAAAACTCTTCTTCATAGAACACATTGTTAAGTATGAAAGAGAATTCAAATACATACTAATAGAATTGTACAAAAAAAGAAAATTCTAATCAAATATTGCATCAGATTACGTTAGTTTTTAATCCAACAGAGACAATATATTACATTTACCTAATATTGCTACTTAGTTGCTTTCTCTGGTTCATCACTTTTTTGCTATTTTTCTTGGGTCTATTTCTATTATTTTGTACTCTTTACTTTTGCTGGATTTTTTTTTAGTATCTGATTTGTATCTATCTTCGAGGGTTTGGCTAACAAACAAAATTTGATTAAGAGTTTTAGTTCTTGTATTGTGTATCACCCTTTTAGTTGGTTATGTTGAACTAGAACTTCATCATGTTAGGACTAATCTATTAAACCTATACAAGTGGACTCACCATCTGGTACACATATCACTTTATCTTCGCCATTTAGAATTAGACCACTTGTCTTGGCCTCTAAAAGCTCGTAGCCCTTGGATATTCACTTTCATAACTTGAAGCTACCACTGCTAAACTTAGTTTAGCATTAATATATTTTTGAGAAATGTATTCGGGCAACAACAATAGCCCAGTATATGAGATCTGCGGAATGGTAACAAAAACCTTATCCCTACGAAGATAGGATGTTTAAGAAAAGTATTCGAGCAAAAGGATGGAACTTTTGATGCTTGAAAGACACCATCAACTTCATCATCCAAACCACCTTAAAACACAGCTACTATATGATAGAAATTCTTTGAAGTGTTTGTACATAAATTGTCAGCACGCTAATGTACAAAAAATCAACTGGACTTCGAAACGAACGCCTGCCACAACTATGCATACTTAATTGTTACAAAAGAAGCCACACATAATTCATGTTATATATTTCTTGTTGGTTTTGACTGTATCAAACTAATAATTTGATGTTACACTTTAAATCATGATATTAACTTGATAAATTATATTATCAGAACATATAGTTTGCAAAGATCATGGATGAACTAACCAAGGAAAATACACAAGAAAAGAGATGAAAAACTAACATATTATTTCAGAAAAAGTGTTATTAATAAATTATGCAGAAGACAAGGTACGAATCTTGATTAAGCAGAAGAAAATTGAATAGATATTTAGAAACTATATTAGAATTTCACTACGAAAGCTATATTAGAATTTTAGAAAAGATATGGAAAATTTCAACTATAATTTTCAACAAAATTTTACTATAGAAACTATATTAGAATTTTAGAAAAGATATTGAAAACTAACTTGAACTTGAAAAGACAGTAGTTGATTTCACTGGAAGTGCGTCGTTGAGTAGTCATGGCAGAAAGAAGATGGGACAAAATACTTATAGTTTGGTGATTATAATATAAATAATAGGGTAAATGGTAAAATTGAAATATAGAATAATAAGTATGGACGTAATTGGAAAGAAAAATACGGAACAATCCCACCACACCGATTTGGTTGTTTCATAACTAGGGGTTTTCATTGTTCCGGAACAATGGACTTAACAATACGATACAATCAGTTTTATATTAACAATAAAAAAAAATATTGTATCTGGAGTAACAATACAATACAATACAACTGGAAACAACCATCCAAACAATATGTTAAAGAAATGTCATTCGCCTTTTTTATCCCTTTAAAATAGAGTTTGCACCGGACAAAGTTATCATTTAAATTTAAATTATTCTAATTTTTAGGATTTTTAATTCAACTAAAATTTTATTATTGAATCCTTCCTTATATAAATTATTCATCTATTAAGTGCATCAAATCCCCTCTTATATTCTGAAAAACAAAGATGTTCAACTTTAGTCTATATGAATAGGAAAAGGTAAAAAGCCCGCAGAACTCCAAAGTATGTTTCTATAAACCTTAACAAATTTGGTGCAATCACCTTCACCCTAAAACAAAAATTCACCAAAATGCAACTTAAACTTAGACAACATGACAAGGCTGATGTGGGAAAAGAAAGTTCATGGTTATCACACAGGTACATAAATTGTTCCTATTTATTATATTCGTATGTATAGGTATTCATGTGATAGATATGTATCAACATATTTATCCAGAACGAGTTGAATGAGTATTTTTTAGACTGATTTTACTTTACCATGCAGTGGATACTGCATACAATGAAGTCGACATAGAATTTTATAAATACAGAAATCATGAATGTAGAAACTATTTTATGATTTGTTTGCCTATTTAATAGATTACATAGTAAAAGTAATATTTAATCTAATCTCTCTCTCTTTCTCTCTCTCTCTATATATAGGCGGATCTAGAATTTTAAAGTGATGGGTGCTCAACGATAAAAAATCCGAAAGAAAGAGGAAAAAAGAGTTTAGTTATGGGTGCTCACTCTATATTTATCTAACTATTTTTATAATTGTCTATGCAAATTTATTAAATTCGGTTAAAGTAATGGGTGCTCAAGCACCCGTATATATACATGTACATCCGCCACTATATATATATATATATATATATATATATATATATTGTGATTACCCAAATGGTCATCCCTTGTTTTATAAGTCAAAACTGCGTTCCGAGGCCTTGAAAACCTCATTTTATCTCACCTCATTTTGCGTGCGCAGCCCGGACGTATATCTGGAAAGCTTTTATATGAAAAACTGAGAAAAAGGCTAGTTTTGTCTTTAAAATTGAATATAAGTTGACTTCGGTCAACATTTTGGGTAAACGGGCCTGTATTTAAGTTTTGTAGCCCGGTACAGGTTCAATATGATATTTAAATTTGGTAAGAAACGGAGGTTGTTTGACGTGATTCGGGCCCGTTGTTGTGAAATTTGATACTTTGAAAGTTTTGAGATTTTTCTTTGATTTCTATGCTAAATTCGTTGTTTGATGTGTTATTTTGGCGATTTGATCGCACGTGTAAATCTGTAGGATATTTTTGAGGTTGTGTACGTGTTTGGTTTGGAGCCCCGAGGGCTCGGGTGAGTTTCAGATAGGCGTCGGAGTGCTTTTGGACTTATAAAATCTGGTGTTGTTTCTTTTTGTTGGTGTCCAGGCGTTGGTTCTATGCGAAAACGTGGTAACCCACACGAACGCGAAGGGTAAACGACGAAGGGGCAGGATTGTTTCGCGAACGCCTAGGGTAGGACGCGAATGCGGAGCTTTAGGAAGTTACTCTACGTGAACGCGTCCAGCCATAGGCGAACGCATAGAGTAGGAATGGGAGTTGTGGGATGGGTTAGCCCAACACTGTGCGAACGCGGCCAATGGACCGCGAACGCGAAAGACATGGGGATGGAAGCCTACGCAAATGCACAGGCTGGCTCGCGAACGCGTAGGCATGGGGAATTAAGCCTATGCGAACGCGGTCAAAGGCACGCAAACGCATAGAGTACCTGTCCAGTCTTTTAAAAACAGTAGCGAAAACGAGTTTTCTCTAAAATTTCATAACTCTTCCATTGAAACTCAAACTTGGGCGATTTTTGAAGAGGAATTGCACTACAAAACCATAGGTATGTGTTCTTAGACTCGTTTTCTTCAATTTTCATTAACACCAATTAGAATTTTTGGCCTAAATCATATTCTTAAGGGTAGAAAATTGGGGATTTGGGTAGAGTTAGGGCTTTTTGAATAATTGGAATTTAGATCTCGTTTTGGGGTCGGATTCCGAAACTAATTACATATTCGGGTTCGTGGGTGAATGGGAGATCGGTTTTGGTCCGAACCTCGTGTATTGACCAAGCGGGTCCGGGGTCGATTTTTGACTATTTGGGAAGAATGATAGAAAACCTATAATTAAGCATTGGGATTTAATTATTTAGTGTTTTTTGATGTTATTAAGTTAATTATGTCTAGATACAAGTGAATTGGAGTCAAATTCAAAAGGGAAAGCGGTAATCGAGGCTTGAGTTTGGTTGTGGAATTCGAGGTAAGTTTTTGGCTTAATCTTAGCTTGAATGAATATATGTTGTGTCCTATTTGCTATGTGTTAGTATCATGTTCAACGTATAGGTGAGGTGACGAGTACCTATACGTTGGTGTCAAGCATGCCCGTGAGTCGAATATTGTGATTTATGTGGTTTTTCATTAAGTATTACTTGAGTCTCACTTTGTAGTTATCCATATTGGTTGAAATTCTTGATATTGATCAGTGTTGAGTATTTGTTTTAGTTGAGAAATTTCATGTGAAGTTGTGTACTAAGTGAGATTGGTTATAGCCGTTTTCCTAACCGGGATGGTGTTGATTCTACTATTGTTTTCCCTTGTCAGGACGTTATAGTTTTATTATTGTTGTTCATATTGTTGATTTTCCTTGCCGGATTGCTGTTATTGATATTGTTTGGGTGAGGAAGAGTGTAAAGCACGAAGGGAGATACCGTGTATGATATTGTGATAGAGTGTAAAAGCACGAAGGATGATGTCGTGCCATATTATGATATTAAAAGCACGAAGGGTGATGTCGTGTTGTTCTATTAATTTTGTGAGGATGAGAGTAAAAGCACGAAGGGTGATGTCGTGTTGTTCTATTGATTTATTGTTGTCAAAATTTCCTTTCACATTTACCCCAATCCATATGATAAAAATCACTTCAATTCGAGCTCCATTGCTCTAAATATGTTAAAATGATCAAACCCCCCCGTTTTTAGAATCTGTCTAGGCAAGTTGCATTTGACATTTGAGACTTATCGCATTTGACACATGCGATTTTGCCTTAGCCCCAGAAAAACAGCATTACCAGCCTTCAGTAAATCAATCATAACTTTATGTACAAATGTTCAAATGATGAATAGTTTTAGCTTTCTGGAAACTAGACACGAAGAACTACAACTTTCTTGTTGCTCATCTCTCAATTCCTCAACAAGGTATGTAGGAAAATTCTCTTTCATGGCATGACTTGGTATGAGCGACTCTCTCTCTCTCTCTCTCTCTCTCTCTCTCTCTCTCTCTCTCTCTCTCTCTCTCTCTCTCTCTCTCTCTCTCTCTCTCTCTCTCTCTCTCTCTCTCTCTCTCTCTCTCTCTCTCTCTCTCTCTCTCTCTCTCTCTCTCTCTCTCTCTCTCTCTNAAGGATCTCTATGTTGTGAGATTGGTTTGTTCTAAGATCTTCTAGATAATGTTATTTATGTTCTTGTACATTGTTCTTACTGGTGGCATTCCTTCAAGTTTGAGGTGTTTTCCAGATAGTACCCTGATTTAGGAAAAACATGATTCCTTATGAGTTTAATCTTAGTATTTCCTTAAAATTGATGAAGCCTTACACTTATATACATGTATTTATTTTACGTTATAGATCCGTGCTATAAACGGCCAGGTACGACACCTATTGTCCAACCACCGATCAGTTGTGTTCATGGTGACATGTATAGATAGATCCAGTGACATCCCTCTCTAGTAGGGTGTTTGCTCCAGCTGTTGGTTGTTGCACTTCACTTCTCTGGAGTAGCCATTCAAATGTCAAAAGGTACCGAAGTGTATGTTTTAGTTAATTTTGAGTACGCTGGGGACCTGTCTCGACCAAGCCATGTACTACATATATTTTCTCGGCACTCTTAGAGGATTGCAAACTAGTGTTTGGTTGTATGTAAAAGGGTGGTCATGAATTACTTGGAAATAATTGTGAATACGTATAAGATGTAAATGTTTCCTTCACCGTCAATTATGGACCTTCATCAAATTCCAGATATCGCACATCAGGGCCTGATCGACCCAACTTCTTTAGAAAAGATGTAAGTATGGACATCGGTTTGCACGTGCCTTCATGAGTCGTGAGCTAGTTGCACCCCCCAAGATTGGGGTATGACAATGTAGCTAACCGTAGAATACTATCTATGAATCTATAGTTGAACTCGAAAATGGAAATTATAGATTGCATATAAGATTGAGTAGAGTAAGTTCGTGAATCCGGGCATCGGAGAATAGATTCGCGATTTAGGATAGACATATTCTAGTTGCCTTACTTGGTTATTTATGTAGGAAATATACATGCATTCGTGTCCTGATTCTATAGACATATAGTATTAGGCTGGCTTGAGTAGGCAAGCAAAACATTGAAAGAACTTTGTGAGCATAATAAATCCTGCTAATCAACAAATTAGATAAATAAAGTGATAAATCAACTAGAAGAATGCAATTGGAGATACATTAATCCCATAACCCCATAATGTTCCCACCTCATTGAATTCTTCCTAACTGTTTTCTTGTTTGCTTTGCTCCTTTGAATCTCTTGCTTGTTACATAATTGCGTAGTAATGTTTAGTAGTAAAAATCACAACCATCTTCGTCATAACTTGCTTGAGAAGTAAATTATAAGCTATTTAGATTGGACGATAGTTAATCATAAATCATCGTGGGGTGATACTTTCTCATCACTTTATTACTTGTCGACCGAGTATACTTGCCTGTGCATTTGGACCAAACAAGTTTTTGGCATCGTTTCCAGGGATTTAGAAATTAGATACTCGACTGAAATAAGCTTTTCTTTGTTTTTTGTTTGAGTTATGACTTGTTCATTGTTTCTAACTCTACATGTATTAGCACTGAATGCTAAGAAAAAGTAACAGTCTGAACAATCTTCCTTCTCCTGATCCTTAACTTGAAAGACTTTTTCACAAGTTGAGGAGGGAGGTGAAAGCATGAGCAAGAACTCCAGAGTTGGGCATTGTAGTTCAACCACAACAAATCGAGATTGCATAGAATGATGAGAGACCACTGATCGAGACCACGAGGCCTAGTATCACAAACATGACTCAGGATATTGTGAAGCCTAACATAACAAGTCGCTTCGAGCTGAAATACCACATAGTGCAGCTAATTTAGTTCACATAGCAATTTGTGGGTTTATTGAATGAAGATCCGCAAAGGCACATACAAACATATTTGGAGCTTACGAATACATGCAACTATCTAAATGTCTCCAAGGACTATGTTAGACTGACCTTGTTTCCCTTTTCTCTGTTAGGGGAAGCAAAGGAATAGTTGAAGAAAGAACCAGCAAAATAAATTCGCACATGGGATGATCTAGCACGAAAATTCATTATCAAATTCTTTCCCACAAAGAAAACATAGTAACTAAGAAGCCAATTTCTGGGATTTCAACAAAAAAATTGAGAGAGTCTACGCGAATTTTGGGAGAGATATAAGAAGTTACTCGGAGATTGTCCGCATCATTGTCAAACTGATGAAGTGTTGGACCATACTTTTGTGGATTGGTTGGACGAGACTTCCAAATTGAATCTAGACTCAGCTTGTGGAGGTAGGTTCATGCAAAAGTCATACAGTGAGATTCACTCTCAACTAAACAACTTCACTGCAAATGATCATAACCTAAAAGATGAGGGTCAACCAAGAAGAATGATAAGATAGAGAGCAGCATGTATAATTAAGTTTGATGATTTTTCTGAGAGAAGATATATCATAGTTAGCCAATCAGGTAAATAAGATAACGATGCAACAAGTACATCAGATATCACGTGCAACAAATCAATGTATTTTGTGAAATTTGTGGAGATGGTCGTACGAGTGACAAATATCTGGTGCATCCGAAATCTATTTATTATGTGGGCCAGTCGGGTAAAGGTCCAACGAACCAAAATGCATAATATGGGAACATATATAATCCCAACAAGAGGAATCACCTGAACCTTTAATGGGGTGGAATCAGGCTACTCAAAATCAATACAGACCCTAAGGAAACTACAATCAGCCCCAAAATGCACCACGACAAGTAGAAAAAAGCACCAACAATATGTTCAAAAAGCTGTTTATTGACAACCAACAACTTCAAATAGATAATCAGTAGTTGAGGATTGATTTAATATTTAGAGAGACATATTGGGCAGTTGGCTGCATCAAAATACGCAACTTGCAAGGACCCTTCCAAGTGGTACGGAAAAGGAATCCTAAAATAAATGTTGTAACTTTGAGGAATGACAGAGTATTGGAAGAAGTACCAAAAATAAAGAAAGAAAAAGTCACTCCTAAAGGCGAACAATTTCCTAAAGCTGTGGTGGAAACGGAGAAAGAAGGTGATACAGGTGAGAAAACAGCAGTTGCAAGGCCTCCACCCCCCTTCCCACGAAGATAGAAGAAGAAGAGTGATGACAGAATGTTCAACAAATTTCTTGATATGATGAGCCAAATCAAATTAAATCTCCCATTAGTTGATGTGTTTTGCGAAATTATAAATTATGCTAAGTACATAAAGGATATTGTGGATAATAAAAGAAGACCAACCGAGTTTAAAATAGCGTCACCTTTTGAAGAGTGCACTTCAAGAATTCAAATGAAGTTGCACCAAAAATTGAAGGATCCCGGGAGCTTCACCATCCCTGCTCGAATTGGTGAAGTAGATGTAGGACGGGCACTTTGTGATTTGAGGGCTACCATAAATTAGATGCCTCTCTCGACTTTTAGTCAGTTGGGGTTGGGGACCCCAAGGCTAACAACTATCATATTGCAGCTTGCTGACAGATCTATTGTTCATCCCAAGGGAGTGATAGAAGATGTGCTGCTACAGATTAGGCAATTTATTCTCCTGGTAGATTTCATCATGTTTGAGTATGAAGCTGATCATGTCCCAATCATATTTGGACAACCTTTCTTAGCCATCGCCGATGCAATATAACAGTTCGTGAAGGAAAAATTATTCTTAGAGTTGATAAGGTGAAAGCAGTCTTTAATGTATATAATCATCTTCCAAGTCAATATGAGGACTTGGCTATGATCTTTGTGATTGCAAAGGAAGAAGGAAAAAATTACGTGGGTGCATATTTGGATAACCCTAGAAAGCACTTATGTTGTTTGACAACATTGAATTGGATGAGGTTATAGAGATGATGCGTCATCTTTATGCATGTACTTACATAAAAGGGATGATTAATTTCGAACCTCTAGATAGACCAACTGGCCATCACTCAAGTCGTCCATCAACAAAGCTCCCAAGTTGGATTTCAAGCCCGTACCCTCTCACCTTCATTATGCTTATTTGGCTACTAACAAAACTTTACTTGTTGTTGTATCTTTTGAGTTGTCTATTTTGCGGGAGGAAAAGATGCTTTGCGTGCTTAGAGAGCACAAACGTGTGATTGGATGGACCATGACTAGCATTCATGGTATTAGCCTAGCGCTTTATATGCATAAAATTCTCATGGAGGATGGGCACAAACCAAGCGTGGAACACCAGCGCCGCTTGAACTCAATTACTAAGAAAGTGGTAAGAAAGGAATTCAAGTGTCTAGGTAAGTCCAGTACAATGACGCTTAAGAAGGGTGGAAATGACGGTGGTCATAAATAAGAATAATGAATTAATTCCAACTAGTATTGTCACAGGTTGGAGAATTTGCGTAGACTAACGAAAATTAAATAATGCCACTAGAAAAGACCACTTCTCCCTTCCTCATTGATCAAATGTTAGATAGGTTAGCCGGACATGATTATTACTGTTTTCTTGATGGATACTCTGGCTATCATCAAATATTTATTTCACTAGAGGACCAAGAGAAAACCACCTTCACTTTTCCTTGTGGAACTTATGCTTTTAAGAGAATGCTATTTGGGTTGTGCAATGCACTTGCGAATTTTCAAAATTGCATGAGGAAATCTTCACTGATATGGTAGAAACATGTGTTGAAGTATTTATGGATTATTTTTCGGTCTTCAGACCATCTTTTGATGAATGCTTAACAAATTTGAGTATAGTGCTTTCTAGGTGTGAAGAGACAGACATTGTGATAAATTGGGAGAAATTCCATTTTATGGTACAAGAAGGGATTATACTCAGGAAAAAGGTGTCCAAAGATAGGCCAGAGGTCGACAAGGCACAAGTGGAACAATTGATAAACTACCACTTCCAGTATCTGTCAAAGGAGTAAGAAGATTTCTGGGTCATGCAGGTTTCTATCGCAGATTTATTAAAGATTTCGCGAAGATTTATGCGCCCTTTTGCTGGTTGATTGTGAAGGACACACCATTCAAGTTTGATGACAATTGCTTGAAGGCTTATGAGGATCTAAAAAATATATTGGTGACTGCACCAATTATCAGCGCCCCATATTGGGGGGAGCCTTTTAAGTTGATGTGTGATATTAGTGACACGGCAATTGGGGTCGTATTGGGCCATAGGAAAAACAAAGTGTTACGCTCTATTTACTATGCTAGGAATCTATGAATCCGGCATAGATAAATTAGACGGTTATAGAAAAAGAGTTGCTAGCGGTAGTATAGGCGTTTGACAAATTTAGGGCCTACTTGGCGGGCACTAAAGCCATCGTCTACATAGATTATGCAGCCATCAAGTATTTGTTTGAGAAAAAGGGATGTTAAGACTAGACTAATTTGATGGGTTCTTATTTTGTAGGAAATTAATGTGGAAATAAGAGATCGAAAGAGGACAAAAAATAAGGTAGTCGATCTCTTGTCATGCTTGGAAACTCGTGCTCATGTTGATGAAGAGGGAGAGATTTCAGAAAGCTTTCCTGATAAGAAATTGTTAGTTGTTATGGCTAGCGCATCCCCATGGTATGATGAATATGTGAAATGCACTGTAAGTGGAGTGACACCTCCAGAGTTGTCACCAAATTGTAAGAGAAAATCCATACATGATGTTAGATTTTAACTATGGAATGAGCCATTTTTGTTTAACCATTGTGAAGATCAGCTAGTGTGTAGTTGTGTCCCTGAGGAGGAGATGGAAGCAATTTTACATGACTTTCATGCATCACCTTTTGGAGGGCTCCATGTTGGAGACAAAACGGTTGTAAACGTATTGCAACCAGGATTTTATCGGCCCACTTTGTTCAAGGATGCACACGAGTTTGTGAAACGATACGATATGTGCCAAGTAACGGTCACAAATCCAATGAAGCATGAGATGCCATTGAAGGTCATACTTGAGGTCGAAATCCTCAATGTTTGGGGAATAGACTTCATGGGACCGTTCCATCGTCTAATGTTCATAAGTACATCTTGGTTGCAGTTTATTATATGTTAAAGTGGGTAGAGGTTGTGTCTTTTCCTACGGATGATACTAAGGTTGTGGTGAACTTTGTGAAGAAAAATATTTTCACGAGACTTAGAACTCCACGTGCTTTGATTAGTGATGGAGGTACTCACTTTTGTAACAAATTGTGGGGCAACCTCTTGGCTAAGAATGGGGTAAAACATAAGTTTGAAAGAGCCTATCATCTGCAAACCAGTGGTAAAGTCGAGGTTTCAAATAGGTAGGTGAAGTAGATTTTCGGGAAAAAAGGTGAGTACACGTAGAAAAGATTGGGCTAGCAAGCTGGATGATGCTCTATGGGCATATTGAACTGCATATAAGACTCGAATTGGCACTTCGCCGTACAAGTTGGTTTCTGGAAAGACTTTTCACATGCCTATTAAGCTTGAGCACAAGGTATCTTAGGCAATCAAGAAGCTCAACTTCGATATGGATCTGGATGGGAAAAATTAATGTTGCAACTCAATAAGCTCGAGAAGTTTTGATTTCAGGCATATGAGAATGCAAAGTTGTACTAAGAGAAACAAAGAGATGGCATGAAAAACATATTGTGCATCGTGAGTTCAAGCCGTGTCAAGTCGTTCTCTTGTTCAATTCAAGGTTAAAGCTCTTTCCTAGGAAGCTCAAGTCTAGAGGGTCGGTGCCATTTGAAGTGGTGCACACTACGAAGCATGGAGTTATTGATGTACAGGATCCCGAAAGTGATGGCACGTTCTTAGTCAATGGCCAAAAAGTTAAACACTATTGGGGTGGTGGCGTTCATCATCACAATACTTCGATAGACTTGGTGGATTCTTGAGAGAACATTCTACACCGTGCCGTGACGCTAAATCAGGCGCTTCATGGGAGGAAATCCATGGTAATGTTGTAAATTTCATGCCATGACTCTACCTAAGGTACTTGTTGGGAGACAACCCAAAATTTGTAGATTAGTTTAGCTTAATTAGCTTTTTCTTTTTGCTTTTGGGTACTAACTTTTTGAGTTTTGGTGTTTGGATAGGTACGGGAAAGAAATTGGAAGGTCAAAACACATGAAGGAGTCCTAAAAATGGAGTGAAAATCACTTCATTGAGCTTTGGACTTCACCTAGCGAGGCAAGGACCTCCCTATAGGACTGGCGCCGTGAGCTTCCCCGCGCGTTTACACTAGCATCGCCTAGTTAGTAACTCGCTATAGGCCTGGCGTCGCATGCCCAGGTGAGATGTGGATCTCACGTTTTCTTTCGTACCGCCTAGTTCCCCCCGCATCCCATACCTCTCGTCGCTCGATGTGTTGTGAGATGGGCCATGCATCCAAGCTCGCGAGGCCAGTTAAGATTTTCTTTCTTTTTCTTTTAAAAATCAATGCACCCCTATTAAACACATACACACTCTAAATTAACACCCCCACATTAATTCCTCACTGCACAGCCCCCCTGCTCTCTTTCACTCACCGAAATCTCTCAAATATTCTCTCACACACTCATACACCCAAGCATAACACGAATTGAAACACTCCTCCCTCTTTCAACATCTAAGGGGTGATTGATGGTCCATCTTTCTTCTATTTTGGGATTAATTGAGGTGAATTGCAACATGCTAACTTTATGAATGTCTTGAATGATGAAATTTTGCATGCTTGTCCCAACACCATGAACCCTATAGGATTGATATTCTTGTTGCCCAAATAACAAGCCGATTTGGTAGGGTGAGGAAATCCCTAAACCACACGAAAGCTTCATCCTAACTAGCGCGTACCACGTGTTTGTTAAAATGCCTCAAAGGAAAAATGTTTCGTAATCGGAGCTCGAGTCTTCGGGATTGATACACTAGTAGGTAGTAACCTTCCCTAGCATGACATTTAAGTGTAGGGTCGCTCATTAGAGACAGGTTGAAGGGTTCAATTTTAGTACCTACATCTTCCCATATGAACTAGTTGTCTTGTAACTATTGTCATTGCTTAATTTCAAGAGGTGAAGTCCAAGTAGTCTCGACTTACTTGATGACCATGTGTTAAACTCTTAAATGTGGGGCCGTAAGACCACGTTTCAAATTGATTCATTGCTCTTCGAGGTGACTAACATAAAATTGCGCATGTATAATGGTACATCCAAACCCAAATGCACCACTAACAGACAAGGGAACACTACATTCTCACTAAGAGCAAGTCATCCTCCGCATCTCCACCGAAGAAGTGGAAAGGAGGAGAAGACACATCTAGTATTTTGGCCGAGGGGTTACAAGCGATTGCACCCATGGCAGCCTCACGACTAAGGCCTCGAGGCGAGCGTGAATATGGGCTTAAAAGAATACCCCATCCGCCAAGGCGTGGTGCATGATTTGTAAGCTAAAGCATAATGCACCTAGATTTAGCTGCGGTTGAGTTATGTTTTCGGGAACCCTGGGGACATCAATGTGAGCCTAGTTTGTGAGTTCTGTTCTGCATAGGATCGGGATGATAAGGAGTTATTGGTGCCCATTTAGGGAAAGTTAATCGATATCTCTTAGTCTACTCTATGTGCTTACTTGGGAGCTCCGGATATTCCATATGAGCCATTGGATAACTATTGCGCGACCCACATATCAAAAGCTTTGACACACTTTATGTGATGTCAATTCTATGGCTTCCTGATCCGTGATAAACAGACTCACTTCCATAGAAAGTTCCCAGTGAAGAAGATGAAGTTGGAGGCCCAAGTCTAGTTGAAGTTTAAGATGAAGATGGTGTCAGGCGTAATGCTCATGATGATAGTTTCATGGCCCATTTTTATGGTATGATCGACTTGCAGTTATATATCGGGGGGAGGCCAGCTACTTTGGAAGAGTGTGCAAGATTACATGAGCTTTATCCACTCAATGCCCATTCCCACTGTCTGGTTAGGCTTGGTGAGGGTCAGAGATTTTCTGAGGACGAAGCTGTAAACACACCTTGAATGTTGAGATCCCGATCCAGAGCAACCTGAGGAGGAGGCTTATGAGGATGATGAGAGTGGAGATGGTGATAAGGACTAGGAGGCTGCTGAGAGGGCCTTCTATGATGAGGGAGATGATGAAGAATGACCGGCGAGTTTTCTTACCACTTTACTTGATTTTTATTGTTTTATATATACAATATGGATGTTTCTTACTTTAAGTCTGTCACGACCCATTTTCTTCCCTCCGAAAGACTTTGTGGCGAAACCTAGTTGCTACAACTAGGTAAGCCTATTAATATTGAAATAACCTAAATTGAATAATATAAAGAACCAACTAAGCATCGAACCAATTTGCCAATTGTAAAACCAATTTGCCAATTATACACAACACTTCCCAAAACTCGGAACCATGAGCCACAAGATCTATGAAATATATCTACAATCTGCTATACATGGAGTCTAAGAAGTACATGAGGGAAAAAAAATAAAGGATAAAGGGGGACTCCGAGGATCTGCGTACACGAGCAGATATACCTTGAAGTCTCCGGTGGTTACTGTTGCTGACTAATACTGAGGCGGACGAGAGGTACATAGATCTTCACACAAAAAACATGTGCAGGAAAGGTGTGCATACACCACAATGGTACCTAGTAAGTGCCAAGCCTAACCTCGATCGAGTAGTGACGAGGTCAGGTTAGGGCCCTACCGGTATAAATATAATGAACGAAACCGTAAGAGGTATATATACCACAGAAAAATAATTAGATAAATCTACAGTAATAGAAGTCAAAGAAAGCCCTCAGATCAGAACAAAGGAATAACAACACAGCAAAATAGGAAAAACACCCAAAAAGCCTCCCCGGGCCCACGTCTCGAAATCGGGTCAAAGTCATTGTCACGCCCCAAAATCGAGGGATGGGATCAACGCCTAACCGGATGAACCCAGTCAAGCAAACCTGGTCTGCCATTCCTACCCGACTCGTTTCCCCGTGGTTAAAGCATGCATTACTTATATAAAATAGCAAGAGATGATAAAAATGTGTATTCACAATCATAAAGTCCATTTTTCCTCTTTTAGCGTTTTAACATTAGATCTTCCCAAAATATACATACTACATACAACACCCGACACGGGATCAGGATTACGAGTAAGTACAACAACTACCCAAAATATATTTACAACCCACATAATGTCTACATAGCCTCTAAGAGTACGAAGGAGTGTATATAAACTTGCCAGCATTAAGGCCCCGGCTATACCTCAAAAGAGACAACATATACAAAAGAAGTCAACATAAACTATACACGGCCTCGAGAGGAAGTGGGGCTCACCAGAACAGTTGGAAGGAAGGAAGAGGAAGCACCATTATCGGCGATCAGCACTACCTGCTACAGAACCACCTACATCCATTTAAAAGATGTAGCGCCCCGGCAAAAGGGACGTTAGTACCATTGCATAATACTAGCATGTATCAACAAACCTACTCTAGATAGGATAAACATCAACAGTCAAACACAAGTAGAGGCATCATACAACAATACACCGAATCAAGGGAAAACACAAACAAGAATTTTCACATCCCTCATCCCGTTTTGCCATCTTTTGATTAATGTTCTTTTAAGTTTCATCTTGTTATTATTATTACTGATCCACCGTGTCGTTGTCACATGGATTCCGATCTCTTCCCTATCGTTAAGCCATCCTAGGTGAGGTCAGAATATCATCACATCTCATATCACCATTGTGGCACGTTCACACGGAGTCCGATCTCTGCCCGAATCGGCTAGGCTAACATCGTGGCATATGAACGCGGAGTCCGATCTCTGCCCGATCGGCTAGGCCATCTAAACTGAAACAGTGAGGACAATAATCATCATCATTTCACAATATCAAGTCTCCATGTGTACGACATGGAGTCCGATCCTAGCCCGATCGGATAGGTCATCTCACCCCTAGTACATTCTCCTGTCGATTCATGGATATTTTAGGTCACTTTTATCATATATTTCTTTCACCTTTTTGATCCCCAACACATATCATTTTATTATTTGATTCATCTTTCATATCATTAGAATGCTTTGATTCATATTTCACAACAATCCATTCTTTACTCCATATTCCATAACAATCCAATCCATTGTTTCATGTTTCATATCAATTCAACCCCCTTGATTCGTAATTCATATCATTACGGCCTTTTTATTCATGTTCCATACCAATCCAGTTCTTTCACATTAACCACACCCATCACGTAAGAGGATCGCACACATAATAGAAGAGGGAACATGATGATCACTATTTATACACTCCAATAACATAACAACATGGTAGTAGCATGGAATAATATAGAAGCAAGAATTTCCTAATTAAGCACTTAGAACACATAAATTCCATAGATGATCAACAAGAGAGCCATACCCGGAAAGTGAACCCAACAGGTTTATCCTATGAGGATTAGAGTTACCCATACATACCTCGAGTTGGATTTTTTCCTTAGTTCCTATCTCAAATCACCGGACCTTCTAGCACCTTCAATCTAATTTACAATGTGACACATCTAAACCTAGGATTAGGAATCATGAATATGACTTGGACTTATTTGGGCATTTTATCAAATGCTATGTGTTCCTTTAGATTGCATAACCCTTTTTTGTGGAAGGTTACTCTAACCTACTTCCCTTTACTAGATTATGGTAAATTAATCACATGCATGCAAGGTCTTTAACTCTCACCTTCAAGAAAAAACCTATGTGTGTTCCATTTTAACTAGAATCTGGGAACTAAGGGAAAATAGGGTGGAAACTTACCTCTTATGATGAAGAAGATGACAACTACTCGATTAATTCTGGGCCTGAGTAGAGATGGAGGATCAATTTGGTGAAGATGATGACTTTCTCTCACTAGAACCCACTCTCCCTTCTATCTATTTTAATCAGAAAGTCGTTAAAAATGAAGGGGATGGGTGTTTTATTAAGCTGGGGGTCGGGTTTTAAAATTAGAAATTAGGAGCCCTGATGCAGGTATGCGGTCAGGAATGCGATCGCATTCCTGCTATGCGGTCTACAGACCTGTCGCATAAGTGGCCCTCAGTTGGGCCAAAAAGAGAAGCAGACTGCCAGGTATGCAGAAGCTTTGGGGTCCGCATACTTGTTATGCGATCGCATAGTGCGCCGCATAACTCCCTCTACAAAAATATAGGTGCAAGAATGCGACAACTATGCGGCTCGCATTCATGAAATGCGATCACATTATGGGCCGCATAGTTGTCCTCAAAATGGACAGAAAACTGTCCAAGTATGCGACCACTATACTGTCCGCATACATGATCTGCGATCGCATAGTGGACCGCAGATCCGCTCATTTCTAAAAAAATTCCATCTTTTAAGTCCTGGGGTACTTTTCACTCCAAAGGGGTCCGTTTTAATAATTTCTATAGTTATATGAACATGGGGACCTATCCGAGCATCGTTTTTAGTCAGAAACTTTTTTTACGGGTCTTTACAGTCACATATTATGAACAACCATTCACTCATGAGTCTAACTATACCAAATTCACTCAAATCCGATACCAAAATCTCGATCAAAATCCCAAAATTCGGCCTAAGAACTTTTCTCAAATTTTCCTCAATTTTCACCCAAAATCCGAAATTTAATGATGAAATCAAGACTAGATTAGTGGGATTTAATAAAAAAAGGAATTAGGAATCATTACCCGATAACTTCCTCCGAAAATCTCTCAAAATTCCGCCTCCTACCGAGCTCTCAATCAAATTTTTGAGTAATGAAATGTTTATACTGCCTTCCCAGATTTCTTCATTAGGAACGCGATGACTCACTCGCGTTCGTGTAGGGAAACACTTTCCTGATTCCTGAAGCTTCGCGAATGCGACCAATACTATGCAAACACGTAGAACAATCCATAGGGGACCCAGTTGTTCCATTTCCTCTACGCGAACGCGATGCCATTCATGCGTCCACATTACACTGATGGCCAACACTTCATGAACACATCCCTGTACTCGCGAATGCGAAGAGTAATTTCTCTTCCTGATCCTGATCTTCTTCGCGAACGTGAGCTCCTCTACGCAAATGCGAAGAACAAACGTCTGCAACAAAAACCAGCAAAATGTGCTAACTATCTAAGTCCAAAAATGACCCGTTGAGCATCTGAATCACACTCGAGGACCCTGGGACCTAAACCAAACATACAATCCAATCCTAAAACACCATAAAAACTTATTCAAGCCTTCAAACCACATCGAACAACATCAAAAACACGAATTACACACGGATTCAAGCCAAATGAACGTTAAATTTCCAAATTCTACAAACGACGTCGAAACATATCAAACCTTGCCCGAATGACTTCAAAGAATACACACAAGTCAAAAATGACACTATGAACCTTCTCCCACTTCCGAAATTCCATTCCGTGCTTGATATCAAAATTTCCACTGCCGACCAAAATTGCCAAAAATCCAACTTTCACCAATTCAATCCTAAATCTACTACGGACCTCCAAATCACATTGTGGACGCGCTCCTAAGTCTACCTAACGAATATAACAGAATCATCAAAATTCATATTTGAGTTCATTATACACAAGTCGACATCCATTCGACTTTTCCAACTTAAACTCCCAAATAAGAGACTAAGTGTCTCAATTTGTTTCAAAAACTCAACACGAACCATCCAGGCAACCAAAATAGCAGAATAAGAATTGGGAAAAGAATTTAATAGGGGATCGGGGCTCTAACTCTCAAAATGACCGGCTGGGGCGTTACATCCTCCCCCTCTTGAAACAGTCGTTCATCCTCGAACGAGTATAAAGACATACCTGAAGCTGTGAAAAGATGAGGGTAACGGCTGCGCATATCTCGCTCGGTCTCCCAAGTTGCCTCCTCGATCGGTTGACCCCTGCACTGGACTTTTACTAAAGCAATTTTCTTTTACCTTAGCTTTCTAACCTGCCTGTCCAAAATAGCCACTGGCTCTTCAATATAACATAGATCCTTGTCCAACAGGACTAAGCTGAAACCCAATACATGAGTCGGATCACCGTGATACTTTCGTTGCATAGAAACGTGGAATACCGGATTAACTCATGCTATTGTCACACCCCAAAACCGAGGGACGAGACCGGCGCCTAATCGGATGATCCCGATCAAGCGGACCTGGATTGCCTTTCCTGCCCAACGCGTTACCCCGTGTTTATGATATACAATATTCCATATGAAATAGCAAATTAAATCAAAGCATGGACTTACAACTTAAGTTCATTTCTCCTTTTAACATTTTACCATTTGATAATCCCAAAAGATACAAGCTACATGCAACATTTCTGATTCAGTCCACGATTACGAGTAAATATAACTACTGCCCAATATATATATATACAACCCACATAGTGTCTACGGAGCCTCTTAGAATACTAGGAGTTTACATAGATTTGCCGGCGACAAAGCGCCGACTATACCTTTAAAGAAACAACATATACAAAAGAAGATGATATAGACTACACACGACCCCGAGAGGAAATGGGGCTCGCCAGAACTGCTGAAAGGATGAAGAGGAGGCACCACTATCGGCGGTCAGAACTACCTGCTATAGAACCACCTACATCTATGTAAAAGATGTAGAGCCCCCGACAAAAGGGACGTTAGTACCATTGAATAGTACTAGTATGTATGAACAAGCTTCATTCTAAGTAGAATCAAACAGTACACAAATAGAAGACAGTCAGGGAAACCAAACAAATACCACACAGAAATACAGAAAATCACAATGAAGGTTTCACAGTTACTCATTTCAATTTTTCATCTGTTGCGGCACGCAACCCGATCCCACCGTGTAGTCACATCTCACCCTTATTTCCTCTCCACCCTTATTACTTCGTATTGCGGTGCGCAACCCGATCCCACCGTACAATCACATTTCACCCTTATTACCTCTCCACCATTATTACTTCGTGTTGCGGTGCGCAACCCGATCCCAGCGTACAATCACATTTCACAGCAACAACCACCAACAATTAAATCACATGGATCTTCATCATGAAGAACATAAGTTCATATCAACCAATAACTATGTGAAATCAAGGCAAAATGATACTTACCAATCAGTAATTCATATATGGTGTTGCCACAATCATTTAACTCAATATAATCAGTCCATATTTACTTTCATCATTTGCTACACAGCCTTTAGCACTTTGATACGTTCAACAATGTATTTAATAGCAACATCAACCAACAATTCAATCACAAAGATTCTCATCATCAAGGATATTCATTCGTAACAACCAAATAACCATATGGAATCAAGGCCACAGAAATCTTTATCAAACAGTGAGTCATATACGGTATGCCATCAACATATAGCTCAATTAGTTTATCCATGTTTCCTTTCCATTTTTTACTACACAACATTAGCACTTAGATACATTCAATAATTGGATTCGTTATCATTTCTTTCGTTTGGTAGTACATCCTTTCATACCGAGGTATTCAACAGTTAAAGAGCTTTGGACATGATAGAGTAAGCATGAGGAATCACCATTTTCACACTCTCATATATCATGGTGGCATGGCAATCAACTAGGACAATCAGAAAATAGAATCTTACGTCTCAACACATTAGAACAAGAAATTCACATATGCTCAAGCAAGAAACTCATACCAAATGCTCGGACACCAACAAGGTGACTCTTCAAAGATTAAAGTTAGCCATACATACCTCAAGTCGGAATTTCCCTTTAATATCTATTTTCAAACCACCGGACCTTCTATCGCCTTCCATCTAATTTACAAGATGACATGTTTAAACTTAGAATTAGTAATCATGAAATCATTTGGACATTTTATGAAACACTATGTGATCCCTTAGATTAATAAACCCTTTTTAGTAAAAGATTACTCTAACTTACTTCCCTTTACTAGATTATGGTAAGTTAATCACATGCATGGCCTATTTCTAACCCCACATTACATCTTTGATCTCATAATCTCACATATGAAATATTAGAAGTAGGACTTACCCGGAAGATAATGAGCTAGAGATTAGCAAGCTTGATTCTTGAGGATTTGTGCAAGATTGATGATTAGGAGGCTAGGTTCCCTCTTTCTCTCTCTAAAATGCTCTCACCTCTCTCTAGATTTAGTGTAAAAATAGTCCCAAATGAAGCCCCAAAGCTTATTTATTAAAGTGGGTTCGGATATGAAAAGTTCCAAAAATGACCCCCGAAGTCAATTATGTTATAGCATAATTGACAGCATAATCCACTATGCTATAGCATAATCAACACGTGGGCAGCATTCTTGCGGCATAATCATTATGCTATAGCATAATCGACAGCAAGATCAAGTATGCTATAGCATAATCAACATGCAACAACATAATGGTTTTCCCGATTCTTCCCCATTATGCGACACAAATGTGGTCCGCATAGCCGTTTCGCGATCGCAAAAATGGTCGCAAATCCAGCCTTTGGTAATTTGATCATCAATTTGTGCAGGAATGTCCAAATGATGAACGGTTTGAAGCCTTGGAAACTAGACTCGAAGACCTTTCATTTTATATGTTATTCTTCACATAATACCTTATATATAATTAGATATACTCGTTCAAAGTGTGGACTGGTGCAAATACCTTTGGAATTTTAGCCTGTTATGAATTTTTCCAATTTGGCTTAGACTTAGGCTTCTCCTTGGACCTCACATTACTTATTATATGACTCATGCACTTATTCACCACCTACAATTCATTTACATCATATTTAAAGCACATATAATATTTAATTAGTCTACCTGGCACCCCGAAATCTTCTATTTCTTAGCAAAATTTCCCGGGGCCTTACAGCTATGCTGAGAGATAAGGCAAGTTCGTAAGCAAACTCCCCAACACACTACAATATCTCAAAAAGACCAATGTACCTCGAGATAAGATTGCCCTTCTTCCCAAACCTCATGACGCCTTTCATAGGCGATACCCGAAGCAAGATCTGCTCTCCAACCATAAATTCCAAATCACGAACCTTCCGATACACATAAATCTTCTTCCTGGATTGGGCGGTGCAAAGTTTATCCTGAATCACCTTTACCTTATCCAGGGCATCCTGGACCAAGTCTGTACCCAACAATTGAGCCTCTCCTAGCTCAAACCTGTTACACCTCATGTTTCGTACGTGAAAGTACGCCATAAGTAAATTGATAGAAGCTCGGAAAATGAGATGTTACATCCCGCATTTTTGAAAATTAAAGTTTCGTCGTAAATTAATCGACGCAAGCTCGTGATCGAGATTATTTTGAGGTTACAAATATTATGCTAATTCAAACACATTATTAGTAAATTCGTGAAGGTGAGAGGGTAAGCAAATTGAAGAAAATAAGTTTCATCGAAAATTGGCAATTTAGGATAAAATACGGTCCAAGCATAATAACCTGTATTTAAGGACTAGGGTCATACAAGGTACCACATGACCATGATAGTAAGATGTATAAGGTGTGTTAAAAGTGAGTAGTATTATAATTAATTTGAGATAATTCTTAATTATGTGGATATTATTGGATTAGTAGTAGATTATGAATTTTTATATAAGTGTAACACCCCCCCCCCCCCCCCAACATGCAGCTCAAAGAGGCATTAATAATGACTCTTAATTCTCAATTCAAGGTTTCATTTTAATAGAATATATGTGGATTAGCCATTATGAAAATGGGACCCACAAATCTTAAATGTAAAGGACATTTATATATCTTTGAGTAAGACATTTACGGATGGAGATCAAGATTTCCTAATAAATCCTTTACAATGCTTAGGCAACATTATTTACTTCAAAGACTTCCATGCGAAGTTACACTGCGTAATAGCAACAGGATTTTGCGATTCTAAAGGAGTATGGTGCAATTTTTCTCAAGAATAACATACGAATTTTCCTCTATTTCGATATGTCGTTACGTGTTGTCGCAATTGACGTGTGTTAGAGAGATTGTCAAGAGAATCAACTCAGGTATGTTAAGGCTAAGCCGTTCCTTCATTTTGGCATGATCTCGTAATTACATGTGGTTGATAACGAGGCATAAAGAAAAGTTCATACTCCCGAATTTATATACATTATCCTAGTCTCATAAGTTATCATATTATCCCTTATCGAAACTTTGTATTCAATTGAGTATTGTCTTCTTCCAGTCAAAAGAGCAGAAGGTATATATATATACACTATTAATGTATTTTCACCACCATCGAGCTATAATCGGTGAGCAGGCCCCTATTGGGCAACCTCCGATAAGATGGTAAGTTATATACCGAGCCTACTGTGGCCGAGCGCCTATAAGTGAGCCCTGTTGGCCGAGATACAGAGCCTAGTATGGCCGATCGCCTATGAGCGAGCCTACTATGGCAGAGAAGTTATATATACCGAGCCTTATAAGGCTGGACAACTATTTTACTTACTATATTGAGAAAGTTGAGTCAGTATCAGCAGGTTTCGTACTGACGTCCCTTTTTTGGGGGCGCTGCATTTCATGCGTGCAGGTTCAGATAGATAGATAGACCTCCTCATTAGGTGTTGCCCGAATTAAGCTTGATCGGTAAGCTCCATGCTCTTCGGAATTACCTGGTCTAGAGCTTTATGTACATCTTGTATATATGTATATATGTTATGAGTAGGTCAGGGCCCTGTTCCGATCACAGTATATCCATCAATAGAGGCTTGAATACATATCCCGTCAGTTAGTGTAGTATGTTGGTCTTGTAGGCCTTTTTGTATATTTTGTTGGTTTCTCCAGCCGTAGTAATTATGACGGCCTTGTCGGCCAAGCTTTATATTGATGTTTAGTCAGCATTCACAATTTTCTTGCAATGTGACCCATGGCCAAAGTATGACATTATATGTTCAGTGTCCCTTAGTCGCTAGTTGGTGCGCAAGGTTAGGTGAGGCACCAAGTGCCGGTCTCGTCCCTTAGGTTCGGGGCGTGACAAAAAGTGGTTTAAGAGCAGTTATGTCCTAGGGATTCTACAATCCGTGTATAGTAAAGTCTTATTTATGGGTTTGTCGTGCACCACATTTATAAGCAGGAGGCTACAGGGCATTTAGGATTGTTACTCTCTCTTCTTACTCTAGATCATGTGGTAGAGCGCACTTGTAAGAATTCAGATTCCTAAATTCTATTATATTCGTAATACAATGATACCAACAGTTAGAAAGATGGTTGGTAAGGAATTGAATGTGGCTATGGAAGAATTTATTCAGAGGAACTCGATTTTGCATCATGCTAATGATGAGTAAATGTAAGGTCTCTAGCAGAACATGTGGATACTAAGACGTGTAAGCTTCTTGATAAGGATCACTAATGCAAGAATATCTATCCACTCTTATGGTAAAAAGGAATAAGAGATTTAGAAGCTAGATACAAGTTTCTACAAGTAAAAGAACCACGGTGCAGAAGGGTACGAGGCACCCAGTTAATGAAGAATATCAGTATTTGCAACTCAGGCAGAGAAATATAAGCATTTTGAGTTACCTTCAACAATAACAGAGGTATGTATAATTGGCCACACCCATCTCATTTATGGCCTATGGGGGCTAACACAAGTAATATTAAAGAAAGACGGATATCAGGATCCGGTTGGGGTTAGAGTGACACAAATATGGACGGATTGTTAGTGTTAGTTGACATTTCTGAAGTATATTGCAAATGTGCTAATAGATCACCTTGTAAGACACTCGGATGGTGCACTCTAAAATACTACAGCTAAATATGAGTACTACAAAGATAGGTACCAGAAGCCTTGAAAGGCATAAATATTACCTTAGCATGGCTCCCGACCCTAGTAAATAAAGACTTTGAGGCAACCCGAAGAGCCACTAGATGGAGCAAGGGGAGCTAAAAGCAAAAATTGTCCTGTTGAAATTTTCAAAATAAAGTGATAGACAAAAATGTTAGCAGGGAAATAAGAAGAGAGATAATGAAGCATTATGAGTAAGATGCGATACATGGATGACAATGGTAGAGTATTACAGAATCTATAGTCAAATGAAGGAAGGGATGAGAGGTGACAATCCTTAAGACAAGAAAAGAGTATAGGACATTAAGTCATATCCTCATTTCAAGGAATAAGTTCGTGACTCTAACGTGATTACCAGAAGGAAAAGTTAGACCCCATAAATAATAGAATTTAGTGTGGGCTGGTGAACAAGATAAACTAAACATGAATTAGGGACTGAGTAATTTGATAATTTTCGACACCATGAGAATTTTAGATTTTGTTCCGGCGATAATAGAATAGAAAATAGAAGAAGGTTCATGAGAAATTCAGAGAATGGTTATTCAGGAAGAAGCTTCCCTAAAGCAAGTAATGTGAGCAAAGTTAAGCTTAAGGAACTATGTGTGCCAGTTATACTAGGTGTCATCCTCATGAGTAAGGAATTTCGTTATCCTTGGTACATGAGGATTACCGCAAGGCGAGTAAGGGTCATCGATGATGTGAAAAGATGCCAAAAATGAAGAGGTAAAACGTCTATAGGTATATTGTCGTAGCTCCAACTCTTAGTACTCCCCCAAAAAAAAGGGAATATGGAGTGACGTGATATTAAGTCAAAATTAAGTGGTTCTAGTAACTATGAAGTGGTAAAGAAAGATTACGCGAAATATTTCTATGAGAATGGGCCAACGAATAGTTAGTAATTGATTCAGGAAGAGCCTAGTTATGGCTAAATAGGATGTTACAGATGAGTCAGCAGATCATGCTAGATAAACATAGTAAATCCCAATATAGTGAATTCAGCCTCGCACTAATGTCATTGTAATACTTGAGAAATATTCAATAGGAGTTGGGATAGTTAAAGATATTGTATGAGTTTCTAGGAATAAAAGAGAGTGCCACAGGGAAGACAGTCAAAATATCAGTTCAAAAGCAATCCTACGAGCACAAGGGCGTAGAAGTAAGTAACTACGGATAATTATAGGCAAGGAAGGACATCAAAAGGTCCGTCGAATATACAATGTAATAAGCTCGCAACTTTACAAGAGTCAGAGGTTCCTCCCTAAGTACTACAATGAATGACTAGCTCAGGAAATAAGGAAGAAGGCTTCAACCTAAGCACAATGACCTAAAGAGGAAATGGCCATGTAACAACAGTCTCACAACAACATTGTATGCCCTCCATAAAAAGGTGGCACCTGCCGTGGTTAATGAACGGGGAGTAAAATAAGAAGTGATATTCAAGATCATATGAGTTGTATGGAGTTCTAATATGTGTGGGAACTAAGATGAGCTAAGTATACACGCAATAAAAGGGCAGAAAGACCAGGAAAAGTAATAGCTTACGTTTAAAGAAAGGTGAGAAGGAACGAAAGGAATTATTCGATCAAGATCCATAGTTGGTTACGTTATGAACGCACTTACGAGTTCGGAGTATTATCCATTTAGCATATATGTTGACAATCATACAACCGTAGAAGGTTCCGGTATAAGTTAGAAGGAAGAATTGAGCTCGGGTCATATACGAAGGATTGAATTGTTAAAGAATTAGATCATGGATATTCCATAGCACCCAACACCCATGAAAGGCTAAAAGTAATAACTAACATCGTGAGGCGTAGATAGCTTAAGCCTACATAAAGGTTGATCAGAGGAAAAAGAAAACTAAAGAGTTACATCAACTAAGTAAATCAGGAGTTTGATTATTGAACCCAGAAAATTATGGACATAGTAATTGAGAACATTGCAGGATCACTCTTAATATCAGAGGTACAAGACAGACAATACAGTAGCCATATTTCAGAACGGCTCTACAATAAAGCCATTTAGAAGTGTACCATTCTCATATGAAGTCAGAATGAAGCTCTCACCAAATCATGTAAAGAGGTGCAAGTGTTATAATAGAAGTTCAAGTTGTGGATATGAATTATACCTATGTGGGAGAGAGGTCATGAAAGATATAGAAGATGTGATGTGAGATTTTAAGGTAAGTAAGGTAAAGGTGAACAACGTCTGAGATACTCAAATACAAAAGGTTGTGAATAGTACGTACTTCGGACAAAAGGCTAGAGGCGCTGGGATTCAGTAACCAGGAATGATAGCGGTGGCGTCAGTGGCATATCTTCCAGCCTATGGTTTCTAGGTACCGAGAGATCTAGCCAATAAAGTAAGGGAAAGTTAGAGACAATGTGATGTCTCGCTTGATGTTCCACAATAACATAAGGAAATATATGGTGCAAGAAATTGAAGGGAGGTTGCGAGTAGTATAAATAGATGTGTATCGTTCGCAAGCTAAAGTATAGTAAAACGGCAAGGTTATATGACATGAGTAAGGTTAACAAAGGGCGAGTGAGGATGTGACAAGAAATGTATAAGTCCTCAGGATTAAGCCCGTGAAAACAAGAGAGATAATGGTTCTCTGAGTTATAGAAAGCTTAGTATAACCTGAATGAACTCAATGGAGTCTAAGACTAGTAGCATTTAGAAGAGATGGAATGCTACCTTGGTAGTAGAATGAGAGTGTAATTGTGATAGATGAAGAATGACGCTTGGGCCTTCGATAGAGTAACAATTTCATGAAATGTACAAGATTAAAATACTCATGTAAGGTAAATCACATTGGAATACTATGAAATACGGTTACGAAAGTATAGTATCTCCCCTAGGTGCTAATTACTCCAGGTGTCCCTGATGAGGTGTAAGCCCTAGCGGCAATGTTACATTAGAGATCAAGTTATCAGTGGTAGATGATAGATCAACATTAAGGTGAATCAACAATGGATGGACAAAAGTCACAAAGTATGAGGTAAGATTAGGTTGTCATTCTTAAGATGAATAATAATGAGGAAACATTAAAAGAAATAGATTTATACACATGGGCTAAGCAACAAACGTAACCTGGAGTTTGGTAGCACACCTCAGTAACGATAAATCGAAGTAAGAGTTACATTATAGTGTGACCTATCTAGATGCAATAAAGTCATACGGATAGATAACTAGGTTTGTGAAAAAAGATATAGCAATATTTGTAAGTTCGACAAAGTACAAAGCGAAGGACTTCAATATACCAATATAGGTGCCCAGAGGGACATCTTGTCAAGCTTTGTACATGTTTACAAAGTGAGGCCTAGAGATGGTCTAGAAGATGGAGGAAAAGGAGAGAAGAGTCGCATAGGTGCACTTACAAGGTCAGAGTCGTACAGTCTATATGATAGAAGGTAACAACAGTTACGAGATTGGAAGGATTCTGACTACAAGTAGTGGAATGAGAAAGAGGCCTAAAAGAGGGAATGTTCTGGCCTTTGGAATTATTCACAAAACAATTGCCTAGATGGCAAGGAGAGTAGTAATATTTTCGGAAGAAATACGTTATGTAAACGATGAGTGCATCAATCAACATTCGAGGATGAATGTTCCAAAGAGAGAATGATGTTACACCCCATGTTTTTGTACGTGAAAGTAAACCATAATTAAATTGATGGAAGCTCGGAAAATGAGATGTTACATCCCGCATTTTCGGACATTAAAGTTTCGTCTTAAATTAATCGACGCAAGCTCGGGAATGAGATAATTTTGAGGTTACAAATATTATGATATTTCAAACAAGTGATAAGTAAATTCGTGAATGTGAGAGGGTAAGCAAATTGAAGAAAATGAGTTTTCTCAAAATTTGGCAATTTGGGATAAAATATGGTCCAAGATATAATACCGTATATTTATAGACTAGTGTCATACAAGGTACCACATGATCATGATAGTAAGATGTATAAGATGTGTTGAAAGTGAAAAGTATTATAAGTAATTTGAGATAATTCTTAGTTATGTGGGTAATTGGTTAATTATTGGATTAGTGGAAGGTTATGGATTTTTGTGTAATACCCCCCCCCCCCACCGTGGTATCCCAAAGAGGCATTAATAATGACTCTTAATTCTCAATTCAAGGTGTCATTTTAAGAGAATATATGTGGCTTAGTGATTATGCAAATGGGCCCCACAAATCTTAAATGTAAAGGACTTTCATGTATCTTTGAGTAAGACACTTACGGATGGAGATCAAAATTTCCTAATAAATACTTTACAATGCTTAGGCAATGCTATTTGCTTCAAATGCTTTCATGTGAAGTTACACTGTGTAATAGCAACAGGATTTTGCGATTCTAAGGGAGTATGGTGCAATTTTTCTCAAGAATATCATACGGATTTTACCCTACTTCGATCCGTCGTTACATGTTGTCGCAATAGACGCGTGTTATAGGGATTGTCGCAATAGACGTGTATATAATTACATATGTTTAATAATGAGGCATAAAGAGAAGTTCATACTCCCGAATGTATATACATTATCCTAGTCTCATAAGTTACATTATTCTCCCTTATCGAGACTTTATATTCAATTAAGTATTGTCTTCTTCTAGACAAGAGAGCAAAATGTCTACATATATACACTATTACAGTATTTTCACCACCATCGAGCTATAATCAGTGGGCATCCCCTATTGGGCAACCTCCGATCAGATGGTAAGTTATATACCGAGCCTACTGTGGTCGAGCGCCCATGAGCGAGCCTAGTTGGCCGAAATACAAAGCCTAGTATGGTCGAGTGCCTATGAGCGAGCCTACTACGGTAGAGCAATTATATATACCGAGCCTTATAAGGCCGGAAAACTATTTTACTTACTATATTGAGAAAGTTGAGTCAGTATCAGTAGGTGAGCATATCTTCAGATTATCTTTGACCCTCAGTTACTTTCAGTTATTATATTATCAGTTCAGTTTCAGCTTTTAGTATATTGCCTTACATACTCGGTACATTATTTCGTACTGATGTCCCTTTTCTATGGGCGCTGCATTTCATGCGTGCATGTTCAGACAGATAGACGGGTAGACCTCCTCATTAGGTGGTTCCCGAGTTCAGCTTGATCAGTAAGCTCCATGCCCTTCGGAGCTACCGAGTCTATAGCTTTATGTACATCTTGTGGATATATGTATATATGTTATAAGTAGGTTGGGGCCCTGTTCCAATCATAGTGTATCCATCAGTAGAGGTTGTATACATATTCTGTCAGTTAGAGCCGTATGTTGGGCTTGTAGGACTTTTTGTATATTTTGTTGGTTTTCCAGTCGTAGTAGTTATGACGGCCTTGTCGGCCTAGATTTACATTGATGTTTAGTCAGCATTCGCAATTGTCTTGCAATATGACCCATGGCCAAAGTATGACATTATATGTTCAGCATCCCTTAGTCGCAAGTTGGTAGGCAAGGTTAGGTGAGGCACCGGGTGCCCGTCTCTCCCCCAGGTTCAGGTCGTGACTAAACCAACCCATTGGGGACCGAGAATGCCTACCATACAGAGCCTCATATGGTGCTATCTGAATGTTGGGCTGATAACTATTATTGTAGGCAAACTTCGCAAGTGGAAAGAATCGGTCCCATGACCCTCCAAACTCTATCATACAAGCACAGAGCATATCCCCAAGAATTTGAATTGTACGCTTGGAGTGTCCGTCCATCTGAGGGTGAAAGGGTGTGCTCAGCTCCATCCTAGTACCCAAATCCTAATGTAGAGCTCTCCAAAACCATGATGTGAACTATGTACCTCTATCTGAAATGATGGTTACTGGGACACCGTGAAGGCGGACGATCTCTCTGATGTAAATCTCAGCCAACCTCTCTGAAGAGTAACGAGTCAACACTGGGATAAAATGACCTGACTTGGTCAGCCGATCCATGATCACGCAAATAGCATTAAAATTCCTCAAAGTCCGTAGAAGTCCAACTACAAAGTCCATGGTGATCTTCTCCCACTTCCACTCTGGGATCTCTAACCTCTGAAGCAATCCACCCGGTCTCTGATGCTCATACTTAACCTACTGATAGTTGAGACACTTGGCCACAAACCCAACTATATCCTTTTTCATCCTCCTCCACCAATAGTGATGTCTCAAATCCTGGTACATCTTCGCGGCACCCGGACGGATGGAATACCGCGAGCTGTGGGCTTCCTCAAGAATCAACTCTCGAAGCCCATCCACATTAAGCACACATATACATACGGCCATGCATCCTTATCACACCATCATCATCAATAGTCACATCCCTACCATCACCTCACCGAACCCTATCCTCAATGACTAGAAGATGGGGAACATCATATGGGCGCTCCCTGATACGGTCATAAAGAGAAGACCGAGCGACCACACAAGCCAATACTCGGCTCGACTCTAAGATATCCAATCTCATGAACTGACTGGCTAAAGCCTGAACATCCAATTCTAAGGGACTGATTATTACCGGAAGATATGCAAAATTCCCCAAACTCTCCACCCGGTGACTCAAGGAGTCGGCCACTACATTGGCCTTCCTGGGTGGTACAATATAGTGATGTCATAGTCCTTAAGCAGCTCCAACAACCTCCGTTGAACAGGTGATGCAAACTCTGGTGATCACTGTAGATCTCACAAGGAACACCGTACAAATAATGACGCCAGATCTTCAAGGTGTGAACAATAGCGCTAACTCAAGATCATGGACATGATAATTCTTCTCATGCAACTTCAATTGTTTGGACGCGTAGGCAATCACCCTACCGTCCTGCATCAATATCGCTCCAAGGCCACTCCTCGAGGCATTACAATAGACAGTGTAAGACCCCAAACCTGTAGGCAATACCAAAACTGGGGTTGTAGTCAAAGCTGTCTTGAGCTTCTGAAAGCTCTCGTCACACTCCTCGGTCCACCCGAACGGAGCACCCTTCTGGGTCAGCCTGTTCATAAGTGTTGCAATAGATGAAAACACCTCTACAAAGCGACGGTAATATCTGTCCAAACCAAGGAAACTATGGATCTCCGTAGCTGATGATGGTCTAGGCCAACTCTGCATTGCCTCCACCTTCTTCAAATCTACCTTGATCCCATCACAAGACACTACGTGACCCATGAATGCCATTGAATCAAGCCAGAATTCACACTTAGAAAATTTTGCAAACAATCTCTTCTCCGTCAAAGTCTAAACCAAAGTCCTCAGGTGTTTCTCATGATCTTTTCAAGATCGGAAATATACCAGAATGTCGTCAATAAACACAATGACAAAAGAATCAAGATAAGGCCGGAACACACTGTGCATCAAATGCATAAAGGCTTCTGGGTATTGGTCAGCCCAAATGACATGACAAGAAACTCATAATGACCATATCTGGTCCTGAAAGTAGTCTTCGGGATATCCGGCTCCCGATATACGCGGTCCACAATAAGAGAATCTCCCACAAGAGTAGATATATAAATAGGGGAACTCAAAGAATCCTGATATACCCCAAATGTGGAGCAAAATAAGAAGACACATATGAATACGTAGAGCCTGGGCCAATTAATATTGATGCATCTCTATGACATACGGGGAAAATACATGTGATGACAGAATCTGAAGCAACTGCCTGTGAACGGGTTTGAAGGGCATAGTACCTGGCTTAGCCTCCCTCTCTAGGGCGACCTCGACCTCCCTACCTCCACCTCGAGCTACCTGAGTAGGTGGGGCGGCAGCTGGGGCTGCAAGAATGATCGGAGGACTCGGTGGATCACATGGTGGATGAGAAATCTGTATAGGTGCACCACTCCTGAATCTGGGGCAATCCCTAACCATGTGACGAGTATCACCACACTTATAATAACCCTTCAGAGGACGCGGTGGCTAAGACTGACTCGGACTTAGCCTGCTGGATTGGCCGGTAATAGCACCTCGAGTAGGAGGCATACTGGATACTGGTGGAGCATACTAAGGCTCCTGAGTTCTAGGAGGAGATGGAACACCGCTGACTACTGGAAGAGCTTAATGAACTGGGAGCCTCACAAAACCCCTACCATGGCGTGCGGCTGGTGCATGAGCTCCTGAATAATGGCCAGTCTATCAAGGCCTCTTGGCCTCTCTCTCCTCTTTGTCCCGGGAAAACATTCCCTCCACTCTCCTAGAAATACTCATGGCCTGCTGATAAGTGATATCAGTCTCTAACTCCCTGGACATACTGGTCCGAATACTTGGGTGGAGCCTCTCAATGAAGCGACGAACCCTGTCTCTGACTGTAGCAACCAAAGCCGGTGCATGTCGAGCCAACTCACTGAAGCGGACTGCATACTCCAACACAATCATAGCACCCTGACGCAGCTGCTCAAACACTGCAGGACAAGCATCCCTGAGGCTCAGAGGGACATACTCACGCAAAAACATATCTGAGAACGGAGTCCAAGTGAGTGAGGCTGCCTCGTCCGGGCTACTCAGCTCATAGGCATGATAACTAGGGATTTTAGCCTACTATTTGCTCTCTTTTGCTTAGGTTTTGGAACATAAATGCGTTAAGATATTCCCAAAAACTAACTAAAGGTCCTTACTTGCAGGTTTTGGTCAAAATGAGGCAAAGAAGCCAAAATGAACTCATAAAGGAGTCGAACTTGCATAACCCAAAGAGTGGAAATGGAGTTCTGTCAGCGCTATTATTACGCGCTCGCGTAAGACCCTCCACTGAGGCGATTAAACATATGTTGCAGCAAAGTGATGTTCAGAGAAGCTACAGCCAAGTGCTAATACTGCCGATGATCGCGATACAAACGAGCTGCCGCAAAACCTTTGGCGCGGCCAATATTGGTTTTTTGCTGAGAGTGGTGATGTAGAATCAGAGACCTTGCACTCTTGGTTTATAAAAAGAATGCGGCCCGCGTCCATTCTACGCGGATGCGAAATGTATTGACGATGAAGTGGTTGATATTTTGCTGGGAGCGAGATTAGCGGTTCAGAGAGTTGCAAGTGAAGTAAAATTGCAGAACGCGATCAGCGAACATTTTATGCGACCGCGATTGAAGCCAACACGGACGCGATTGTATTTATGCGGTCCGCAAAACTTGCTCCAGTCCAGGTTCAAATGAAGAAAAATGCGGACCGCGCTCGTTATTGCGCAGCCGCGAAAGTCCTTGCGCTGAGGCGCCTAGTATTTCGCTGACAGCGGAACCTCCGTAGGGGTATTTTTGTCAAGTAATTTTAGTTGTGTATAAATAGATCTTATTCACATTTTTAGGAACTTTTGTATTAGAGAGATCGTGAACTGCAGCAGTTTACCACTTTGAGTAATTTTAGAGTAGCTTTAGCTTATAACTTCAGATTTTATTCTTGTAAATAACTTTTATGGCTTATATTTCATCTCCATCTTTGATTTCTATCTTAATTATGAGTAGCTAGACCCATTAACAAGGGTTGTAACCCAACTCTAGTGTGGTTATTTAAGGGGTCTTCAATTTTAGGGCTTATTTGTTTATGGATTAGTAATATTTAGCTTGTTTCATGATTTAACTGTTGAATTAGTTGTTGCAAATACTGATTAGTGCCTTTTTGACTTAGGCTCTTCTTGAGAAAGAGAGCCCAAGTCTAGGGAAAACAGGCTAACAAGAAATTGGGGTGAATTCAAGAGATTGATAGCCCCAATTAAAGGGTTAAACCTAGAGATAGTAATACCCGACTTGAGCCAATTTTGCTTGCATTGTTTGAACACCCAATTAGGCTTGAGAAAGCCAATTAGGGCAAAGTCACTCAAACTACCGATAGGTATAGAGTGAGTAATTATTTTTAAAGGTTATATCCCCAAATATAACAAGATTTTCCTAAATTCTAGACCCCATTAGATACTCGCCTAGGTGTAAGTCACTTCTCTAGTGCTTTTTATCAATTGAGAAAACTCCTACAAAAACATTGTACTTAGATTATTTTCACCAATCAATAGCATTAAACGTAGAATAGAAACAAATCCAAGCATGGTTAGAAGTTCAATTAAAGGCAACACACATAGCTAGATTATATAGAAACTCAACTCCCAACCAATCTTAACTCCCTGTGGATATCGATCCCGACCTTCCGGGTAAAAGCTGCATCGACCACTCATCGCCATTATAAGTGGTGCAGGGTTGGAGCCGATCACTTTTTGGCGCCGTTGTTGGGGAGTTAAACGGTGTTGGCTATCTATCTGACTAGTTGTGTGGATTATTTTTCTTTCCTTCTATTTTACTAACTTTGGTGTGTTAAACGTTTTAGGTACAATATGGGTGATCCTCTCGGCAATGTTCTCCCGGGAGAGGAGGTAGAAGATAATTGTGATGATGAGGTGCATCTAGTACCTCAATCTCAAAGAAGAGGCCGCCAGGCTAATGACAATATTCCAGACCCTCCCCCACCTCCTCCACAGGCAGCTCATCAGGTGCTTCCAAATGAAGGTTATGCCAGTGCGATTGTGTCACCCCGAATCCGGGTGGGCAATTTCCAGATTACAAGTGTTATGTTGACCTTATTGGAGAAACGAGGGTTCTTCACAAGCGCTCCTCATCAGAATGCTTATAAACATATAAAGGGTTTTGTAGATACCTGTTGGGGAAGTAAACAGAAAAACGTGTCGGAGGATGCATTGAGGTTGAGATTGTTCCCTTTTTCACTTAGAGGGAAAGCTTTGGACTGGCTCGAAAGGCTCCCCAACCATTCCATCACTACGTGGGATGAGTTGGCGGATAAATTTATATCCAAGGTTTTATCACCGGGTCATATGGAAGTATTAAGGGATGAAATATTAGCCTTCAAACATGAACCAAATGAACCCTTTCATGAAATCTGGGAGATATATAGAACTATGGTCAAGGAATGCCCCAATAATGACATGACCGAAGCAATGATCCAACAGACATTCTATCGGGGTATTAACACGACCAATCAATGTGTACTGAACTAGCTAGCAGGGGGAAATTTTATGAAGTTTTCTTATGATGAGGCATGTGACATACTTGATGAAATGGCCGACACTTCTTCAGCTTGGCAGAGTCGGGAAAATGTTCCCCAAGGTAACCCGAATGTAATCAATCTTCATAAGGAACTACAAGACCACAGACAGGACATAGCTAAGTTGACAACAACCATGAACCAGTTAGCCAAAGCACAGCTGCAGCAGATTCAAGGCCAAAACAAGTAAATGCAATGGAAGGGGTGAATCGAATGGTCAACAAGAGGAGACAACATGGTCAGCAGGTGCAACGTAATCAAGATCAATATGAACAGGGTGTTAGTGGCTACAACCAAGATGATTCGTAAGATGACCAAAGAGAGGAAGTTTTGCATGCAAACAACTGTCAAGGACAACAGAGCAATGCTCCAAATGAACAATGGAGATCACAAGGGAATAATCAGAATTGGAACAATCAAAACCAAGGGAATTGGAACAATGGCAATAACAACAACTCTAACAATTGGGGGGACAACAACCAGAACTGGGGGAATCAAGGAAACAACAATAGCAACTAGGGAGGTAATAACAACCAAGGTGGTTGGGGTAACAATAATCAAGGCAACCAGGGGCCGGGCCTTCAAAGGCTCCCGATGTATCAACAACCCAACATTCCTCCTCCGTATCAATCTTAAGGGAATAGTTCTTCAACTAATGAGATGGGAGAATTGAGAATATGTTTAAACAGATGATGGAACGGAATGCCATTTCTGATGCTCAAATTGCCTCCCACACTACTTCCATCCGTAACCTAGAAGTCCAAATGGGCCAAATCTCGCAAGCATTAAACACTCGCCCTAAGGGGGCTCTACCAAGTGACACGGTAGTAAACCCGAAGGGAAGGAATAATATCGGCCATGCCATGGCGGTGACCACTAGGAGCGGTAGAAGTGGTGAAGTAAGTGCCTCCAATCAAAAGAAAATTGTGAATGAAGATGTTGTGTTGCAAAGTGATGATGATCCAATAGTTGATGAGAAAGTGAGTGAAGAGAATTTGAATGAGGAAGTGAGGATTGATATTCATGACAATGAGGAGGAGACTCAAAATGACGTGAACCCACCTAGGGAACACGTGATAGACATACCAAAAACGGTAGTACCAAAAGCCAAGGCTCATTTGCCAAGGCCTCCTCCGCCTTATCCTCAAAGACTTGAAAAACAAAAGAATGAAAATCAATTTAAGAAGTTTATTGAGATGATGAAAAGCTTTTCAATCAATGTACCCTTGGTGGAAGCACTTGAGAAAATGTCGGGATACGCCAAGTTTATGAAAGTCGTGGTGACTAAAAAGAGATCTATGGATTGCGAGACCATCAAAATGACTCATCAAGTTAGTGAAATTTTGCACTCGATGGCTCCAAAGTTTGAATATCTCGGCGCATTTACCATTCCTTGTACCATTGGGAGAGAGGATTTTGCAAAGGCCTTGTGTGATTTGGGAGAAATTATAAATTTTATGCCTTACTCCGTATTCAAGTCGTTGGGTATTGGTCAACCGAGGGCGACTTCAATGAGATTGCAAATGGAGGATAGAACAATGAAGAGGCCTCTTGGTATTATTGATGATGTTCTTGTATAGGTCGACAAGTTTATCTTGCCCGCTGACTTTGTGATTCTCGACTACGAAGTCGACTATGAGGTGCCTATAATCTTGGGAAGGACTTTCCTAGCAACAGGGAAGGCTTTGGTTGATGTGGAATCAGGGGATCTCACCTTTCGGGTGGGCGATGAAAAGGTTGTATTCCACGTGTGCAAATCGATGAGGTAGCCAAATAGTAATGAAGTTTGCTCTTTTGTGGACCTCGTGACCGAGGTGATAGTTGATGATACAAGTGCAATGATAAATGTGGAAGATCCTATGGAAGTTATATTGTTGAACCATGAGGATGATGAAAGGGAAGGCTTGATTGAATGTGCAAATGCATTGCAAGGAATGGGATCCTATTCGTATGGGCCCCATAAACGTTCCTTGGACTTGGAAAACCGAAAGACTCCACCAATAAATCCCTCGATCGAGGAGCCACCAACATTGGATCTAAAGCCTCTATCCTCTCACCTCAGGTATGAATTCTTAGGCCCATTTTCTACATACCTGTTATCCTTTTATCTTGCTTAACCAAAGTGCAGGTAAACTCCACTCTTGAAGTGCTTCAAAGAATAAAAAAGGCAATTAGATGGACCTTAGCTGACATTCGGGGTATAAGCCCCGCCTTTTGCATGCATAAAATTATACTTGAGTATGATGCAAAATCGTTCGTGGAACATCAACAGAGGTTGAACGAGGCTATGAAAGAAGTCATCAAGAAGGAAATCATCAAATGGCTTGATGCTGGGGTGGTATATCCAATTTCGGATAGTGCATGGACTTCATCAGTGCAGTGTGTGCCTAAAAATGGGGGGTATGACCGTTGTGACAAATGATAAAAATGATTTGATCCCTACTAGGACCGTGACCGGATGGTAGGTATGCATGGACTACCCAAAGTTGAACAAAGTGACCAGAAAAGATCATTTTTCCTTGCCCTTTGTTGATCAGATGTTAGACAGACTTGCCGGGCGGGCCTACTATTGTTTCTTGGATGGGTACTCAGGTTACGACCAGATTATTATAGCTCAGGGAGACCAAGAAAAAACGACTTTCACATGCATGTATGGAACATTTGCATTCACACGGATGTCGTTCGGATTATGTAATGCACCCGCTACTTTTCAGCGGTACATGATGGTCATATTTACGGACATGGTGGAGGACTTCCTTGAAGTCTTTATGGATGATTTTAGTATGGTCGGAGACTTTCTTGCAAAATCTTAAGAAGGTTATAGTCCGATGTGAAGAGACAAATCTTGTGCTTAATTGGAAAAAATGCCACTTTATGGTCGAGGAGGGCATTGTCCTCGGCCATAAGATCTCGAAGAATGGAATAGAAGTGGACAAGGCTAAAATAGAAGTGATTTCAGAGCTACCTCCTGCGACTTCCGTCAAGGGAGTTAGAAGTTTTCTTGGGCATGCGGGGTGATTTATGCCCACCTATACCACTATTAAGTAGCAAGGCAAGGTCGAAGCAGTTTTTACCCGACAGGGTCGGGATCGATATCTACAGGGAGTTATGCAATGGGAGTTGAGTTTCTAAACATGGTTGATTTTGTATATATACTAAATTTAGTTCAAAATATTACTATTGTCAAACTAACTACAGTGTTTTTGTTGGATTTTTATCAGGTGATTAAAGGCACTAGGGTTGCAACTTACTCCTAGGTCAGTATCTAACGGGGTCTAAAATCTAGGATACATTTTGTGAATTATGGGCAAGTGACATAACCTCATACTAAATTACTCACCCAATACCTCTTGGTAATTTGAGTGACTTTGCCCGAATTGGCTTTCTCAAGCCCAATTGGGTGTTTCAACAAATCAAATGAAATGGCTCAAGTCGGGTATCACTATCTCTAGTTTCTATCTTTTAATTGGGGCTATCAATCTCTTAAGTTCACCCCAATACCTTGTTAGCCTATTTAAATAGACTTGGGTCATCTCTCTCAAGAATAACCCCAGTCAAAAAGGCATGAATTAGTGTTTGCAACCACTAATTCGGTGAATTAAGCATGAAATAGACTAAAAGTCACACACCCAATCACAAATTCATTCTAAAATAAAAACTCAGTAGTTGACCCACACTAAGGTTGGGTCACAACCCTAGCTTGAGGGACTAGCTACTCATTTTCATGCAAGAATTTAAGATAGAAGATAAAAATAAATCCATAGATGTTGATTACAAGAATAAAATCTATAAGTATGGTAGAATCTAATCTAAAATTACTCAAAAGGGAATAAAATCTCTATTCACGAGCTCACTACAATGTTTGATGCCCTAAAAATGAGAAAAGTAATATTTATACAAAGATGAAAATATTGGACAAAATTGCCCCTACGGAGATTTCGCTCCCAGCAGAATTGTCAGCGCCCCAGCAGCATGACTTCCGCTGCAGCAGAATAATAAGCGTTGCAGCATTCTGGAATCAGGAAACTCTCTGAATCTGCATTCCGCTCCCAGCGAAAAACTGCAACGCTGCATCTGTTCATAAAAGCGCGGCAAAGGAATTTCACCGTTGATCGCGCTATTGTGAATCCAAGTTGGTGACTCTCTGATCTTAGAATTCTGCTCCCAGCGGATTGTTGAACGATGCAGCGGCGAGGACGACGTTGCAGCACAATTTTGGCATGGACAACGGCTTAGAGTGGTCTAAAAACCCAACTCTTTGAAGTTTGAAGCGGGGTAGCGGATGGAATTCCGCTATAGCGAAGTGGCTTCCGCTGCAGCAGAATAGTAGCGCTCTCAGCGCTTTTACTGGGTTTCTGCGGCAGTGCAAGTTTTGCTCATGTTTGAGTTATCTTTTATCAAATCTTCAATTCAACTCAAATCCTGCAATTTAAACACCTTGCATTAAATTTCGGGAGTATCTAAATGCAATCTTGCCTCAAACCTAAGAAAACGAGAGTAAATAATAGGTTCAAATCCCTAGTTATCAACTCCCCCAAACTTAAGTCTTTGCTTGTCCTCAAGCAAACAAGATAACTCCCACCTCCACAAACAAAAAGATAAAGTATTTCAGTTGTTCAAATGTGACTTCATCAAGCTTCAATTGGGACTAACAATTACCCTAAACACAAATGCATTATTGACAACATTATGCAATGACTTTCTTAGTTCACTAGATCTAATATGACACCAAATCTTCAAGAGTTGACTCAATTCGTCAAAGAGCTTCTCTCTTTCACCTAAATCAGTGTGGATCCCAGACTCTTTATCCTCTACTCTCCATGAGCTCATCTCACCATATAGAATGTACTCTTAGAATTGGGATTATCAAGAGGTGCGCTCTTCACTCTCAAAAGAATTCCACAAGTCCGGCTTTAAGTACCATAGGCTTTCCCCTTGTGTAAATCACCACTAATGTAAGCTCACTCAACTTGAGATCCTATAGGGCTTTAACAGGATGTAATGAAGTCTTTTTGGATCAATTTTGGACATGATGAACTACGAGAGAACATCTCTCCTTAAGCACTCCATTTTCATATTTTGGCTCATGTTTATCTTGACTCTTTGAGTCATTTTTTCTTCCTTGGGGAACTTAGAGAGACTCATTGTCGCTCTTTCTTTAACTTGAGGCTCACCTTTCTCCCTTTTTCATCATTCCAAGCCTTTTCAACTTTGTTTTATTGAATCCTTTCAACCTTTACTTTTCTTTTTGACTTGTTTTTCTTTTCAACCTTTTATTGGCCTTTCTTTTTATGACAATTCCTTTCATCACTTTGGATTTTCTCATATCTCCCCCAAACATATGATTTTGACTCTTATTCATTCTGAGTGTTCAAGGAAAGAATGGGTGCCAAAAGAGGTCATTAGAGAACGGATGAAGGTTTGTTATATGGTTTTTGAACAAATAGGCTTAGGCTCAAAAGGGGTTGACTAAGGATACTATCATGGTAGGCTATGGAAGTCTTTAATTTCAACAGGGAATCAAGGAGGGCCTATGATCATTTCACAAGTCGAGCTAACTTAAGATTTCGCCTAGAACACTTGGGGAAAGTTCTAGACTTTCAGGCACGGCACTCGAGATATGCCATTCAAACCTCACCTCTCAAATCTTACGATCGTTAAAGAGCATAGAGTCGAGGGCCCACAACAACCTCGATTTAGATTGAAGACTCATATATGGCTACAAACACCACCTGACGACAGTTTTAGTCAACTCAAGACTCTAAGGGTCACAATTAGAACTATACTTGTTTATAACTGGTCTCTAACCATGAGGTCAAAGGTAAGTATGATGGTGCCAAGTGAAGCTTATACGAGTCACATTTATTCAATACTACCAAAACAAAGGAAAACAAAAACAAAACAAAAAACGGACTCAATCCCTTAAGAAGGTCGTCACACCGTCCGTCGTAGGGAAGAGACCGGGGGTTCACACAGATTCCACCCCTGGAAAGAACCGTGGCCTTAAGAAAACCATGGGCTTATTGATAACGAAAAAAGTAAAGAAGAAGCTATAAATTCAAAAAGAAGCTACTAAACGAAATAAGAAGCTAGACTATAAATGGAAAAACTAAACATGTTATAAAGTTAAAATATGAAAGTAGAAACTAATATGTACAATAGGGGATTAAGACGATTATACATCAAAAGGGTATGAATATATACATAAGAAAGGAAACTGAATATATACATGCCAAAGGTAAAATAAACAAAAAGTACGGAAATGCAAATAAGGAAAAGAAAAATAGTATCAAAAGTTATTACAACCCAAAATATGTCAAATTGTATGAATCACCAAATATAGGCCACCCCGTCCAATAAGAATTAACATATTCCTCAATGCTAAATGCCCAAAAATATAGAAAAGGGAAATGGGTGAGAGAGAGTAAAAGAGAAATCCATATGATGCCTCTGTCTGCATGGGGTCAAGGTCAGTTGTAGAAGAAGGCACAGTGGAAGTGGCTGGAGCAGGGTCCTGTGGCTGTGAGGAGGTCTCTTCTTCTAGATCCTTAAGCTGGATCTCCATGTCATCGGTTCGTGGGATGACTCCTCTGCGAACTGGGGTTGAGGTAAGATTCGGCTCCTAAACCTGTGTAGCCTGATTAGTAGGTGCGGGATCTCCTAATAACAAATCAAAGGGGATGTCCCCCACCGCTGTGAGCTTCGCGGCCTCCTTATTCAAATCATCTTGAGTCTTCTGAATCTCCACATGAACCTTCTTCATATCATCCTAAGACTTCTTCATTTTCTTCACAGATTTTCCCAAAGAGTGAATCTCCTTCCCATGCTTGTCCAGGGTCTCTATAATCTTCTTCTGTTTATCAACCAGGCTCCTCAATGTCTCCTCCAGTGATGGAGGGAGCTGAATCTGTGTTGGAGCTGACTGAGCTGCAACTGTAGTAGAAAGATTAGTAAGCTTAGAAGAAGCTACCTGCAACCAGTTGTTGATATCAGCTAGTGTCAGAGACACCCTCAAAGCAGTCTGAGGGTAGGTGGAAGATTTAGGCACTAGGACTGGAATGGAAATGGAAGGACCCGAGGAAGACTCTGGGATGGCAACAACAGTGGGCCCCTCAGCAACAGTGGAACCCTCGGCAGCAGTGGAGGGCTCAGCAGTAGTAGAAGTACCAGGGGCAGTAGAGGTTGTGGCTTTACCTTTGGCTTTGGGGTTGTCAGGTTCTTTCAAACTGTACCATGATAAAGTAAATTTTTGCCTCACTCTAACATCAAATTCCTTTCCCTCAACTTCCATGTCCTTAAAGTACATAGTGTGGAAGTTGGGAAAGGGGTAAGAGCTCTCATTCTTCTGTACTATCCGATCAATCATCCTGGCCATGATATTCTCGACATTGATCGGGATGCCATCCATAATCGCTCCCACAATCAGAGCTTGTGAGAGGGGCATGTCACTATCATGAAAGATGGGATCTATCCGGTTGCAAACAAAGGTTGCCCAACCCTTAGCCTCGAAGCTGAGTGTGTTCCTGTAAATACTGGCCCCTGTATTCAACCAAGCTAGAGTAGTCCCCAGGATAGCAATAACAGAAGCTAACCAAGTACGAATCAAATCTCCGAAAGCTACTTTCTCCTGGTAGCGAGTCTCATATTCATTAGCAAAGCCAGCATAGTCGTTGAATGCACTACCACTGTACAAGATTTTTCTGTTCCAAACCTGGGTAAGATATGTGCCCCTTTTTGTGTGGGTTGCATTAGCATAAAACTCTTTCACAACATATTCATTTGCATCCTCGACCTTGCTAGTGAAGAACTTGCACCCCGCCTTTTCCTCAAATTGCCTTTTTACATTCGGGTTGAGAGGTAGAAGATCTCTATCTATGAACGGCCTCTCAGAGATAAGTGACCTCTGGTTCCACCACTCTTTGAATTTGTGGTAGGCCGGTTCAGACACAAACTGATCCCTCCACACTGATGGATTTCTGGTCCGTAGTAGTCCCGCTGCATGTACTTGGGTGTCACCACCCCTACCATCATCTGGTGTATCATCAGATCTATCAAGGTTAATAGAAGCAGGGGTGGTGGACTGAGTTGCTTCACCGGTATCTTCAGGGGGTGTGGAGTTACTGGAAAGACCCAAACTGTCAAAAGACTACTAGCTCAAAGGTTGTTGTCTCCCCATTGTTGATTGTTGTTCCCCCAGTTGCTTGAGTTGTTATTGCTGTTCCAATTACCTTGCCTTTGATTGTTCCAGTTTTGGTTATTCCCTTGATTGTTCCTTTGCCCTTTAAAATTGTTGGCATACATTACATCTTCATTTTGCTCATCATAGGAATCATCTTGATTGTACCCACTCACTCCTTGTTCGCATTGGTCATTGTTGTTTTGCATTTGATTTCAACGAGGCCTTCGCTTGTTAACCAAAAGATTTACTCCTTCCATAGCATGCACTTGCTTTGGCCCTTGTATTTGTTGAAGATGCACCTTAGCAAGTTGATTCATGGTAGTGGTAAGCTCGGCAATGGCCTGTCCATGGTCCTGAAGCTCTTTATGAAGGTTTATGACACTTGGATCAGCCTGGGGCGCATTATCCCGACTTTGCCATGCTGACGAAGTGTCATCCATTTGATCCAGGATGTCACATGCCTCATTGTAAGATAGCTTCATAAAGTTTCCCCTAGCGAGTTGGTTGACCACACACTGATTGGTAGTATTAATGCCCCGGTAGAAAGTCTGTTGTATCATGGCCTCGGTCATGTCATTGTTCGGGCATTATTTGACCATAGTTCTGTAGAGTTCCCAAATCTCATGAAGGGGCTCATTTGGTTCTTGCTTAAATGCCAATATCTTATCTCTCAAAGTCTCCATGTGCCCAGCAGAGAAAAACTTGGCAATGAACTTATCCGCTAACTCATCCCATGTAGAGAAAGAATGATTGGGGAGTCGTTCAAGCCAATCCATTGCCTTCCCTCGGAGAGAGAAAGGAAATAATCTGACCCGCAAGGCATCCTCCAATACATTGGTTTTCTTGCTCCCCCAACATGTGTCCACAAAGCCTTTTAAGTTCTTGTAGGCATTTTGATTGGGAGATCCCGTGAAATATCCTCGCTGCTCCAGAAGTGACAACATGACATTAGTGATTTGAAAATTGCCCGCTCGCATCCTGGGTGGGAAAATTTCACTGGCATATCCCTTGTTCGGAAGCACCCTAGGAGCAACTCTTGGAGGAGGCAGGGGAGGGTCTGGAATGTTATCATTGACATTGGCTTGTCGACCCCGTCTTTGAGCTGGAGGTATTTGATGCAACTCCTCTTCCCCGTTATCATCTACTTCCTCCCCCCCACCCCCACCCCGTATAATATTTTCCAGAGGATCAACCATAAGTACCTGTATTGATTGAAACACACAAGTTAACAAAAAGAAGGAAAGAAAAACAATCTACACCACTAATCAAATAGATAGTCAAAACTATTCTAACTCCCCGGCAACGGCGCCAAAAAGTGATTTGTGCCGACCTATACCACTATTAAGTAGCAAGGCAAGGTCGAAGAAAATTTTACCCGACAGGGTCGGGATTGATATATACAAGGAGTTATGCAATGGGAGTCGAGTTTCTACTTAATTTAGTGGTGTTTCTTGCTTTTAATTGCTCTTCTAAACATGGTTGATTTTTTATCTATACTAAATTTAGTTCTAGATATTACTATTGTCAAAGTAACTACAATGTTTTTGTGGGATTTTTATCAAGTGATTAAATGCACTAGGATTGCAACTTACTCCTAGGTGAGTATCTAACGGAGTCTAAAATATAGGATAGATTTTGTGAATTATGGGCAAGTGACATAACCTCATACTAAATTACTCACCCAATACCTCTCGATAATTTGGGTGACTTTGCCCGAATTAGATTTCTCAAGCTCAATTGGGTGTTTCAACAAATCAAATAAAATGTCTCAAGTCGGGTATCACTATCTCTAGTTTCTACCCTTTAATTGGGGCTATCAATCTCTTGAGTTCACCTGAATACCTTGTTAGCCTATTTACCTAAACTTGGGCCATCTCTCTCAAGAATAACCCTAGTCAAAAAGGCATGAATTAGTGTTTGCAACTAATAAATCAGTGAATTAAGCATGAAATAGACTAAAAGTCACACACCCAATCACAAATTCATCCCAAAATAGAAGACACATTAGTAACCCACACTAGGGTTGGTTCATAACCCTAGCTTGAGGGTGTAGCTACTCATTTTCATGCAAGAAATTAAGATAGAAGATAAAAACAAACCCATAGATGTTGATTACAATAATAAAATCTAAGAAGTGTGGTAGAATCTAAGCTAAAATTACTCAAAATGGAATAAAAGAACTATTCACGAGCTCACTACAATGTCTGATGCCCTAAAAATTAGAAAAAGTAGTATTTATACAAGGCTAAAAATATTGGACCAAATTGCCCCTACGGAGATTTCGCTCCCAGCGGAATTGTAAGCGACCCAGCGGAATGACTTCCACTGCAGCGAAATAATAAGCGTTGTAGCGTTCTAGAATCTGGAAACTCTCTGAATCTGCATTCCACTCCAAGCGGAAAACTGCAACGCTGCAGCGGTTCATGAAAGCGCGGCAGCGGAATTTCACTGCTGACCGTGCTATTGTGAATAATCCAAGTTGGTGACTCTCTGATCTTAGAATTCCGCTCCCAGTAGATTGTTGAACGCTGCAGCGGTGAGAATAATGCTGTAGCAGAATTTTGGCGTGGACAACGGCTCTGAGTGGTCTAAAAACCTAACACTCCGAAGTTTGAACCGGGGCAGCGGATGGAATTCTGCTACAGCGAAGTGGCTTCTGCTGCAGTGGAATAGTGGCGCTCTCAGTGCTTTAACTGGTTTTCTGGGGCAGTGCAAGTTTTGCTTCTGTTTGAGTTATCTTTAGTCAATATCTTCAATTCAACTCAAATCCTGCAATTTAAATACCTTACATTAAATTTTGGGAGTATCTTAATCCAATCTTGCCTCAAAACCTAAGAAAATGAGAGTAAATAATAGGTGTAAATCCCTAGTTATCACGGGGTTCTACCGAAGGTTCATCAAAGACTTCTCCAAAGTGGTGAATCCCTTGTGCAAGCTACTAGAGAAGGATGCAAAATTTGATTTCAATGAAGAGTGCATGAAGGCTTTTGAGATCTTGAAGTATAAATTGACAACCACTATAATCATTACCGCACCAAATTGGAGTTCGCTCTTTGAGCTTATGTGCGACGCAAGTGATGTTGCGGTAAGAGCGGTCTTGCGGAAATTAATGAACAAGATATTTCACCTGGTGTACGATGCAAGCAAAACGATGAATGATGCCCAGGTTAATTATACAGTGACGTAAAAAGAATTGCTAGCAATTGTGTTTTCCATGAAGAAATTTAGGCCTTATCTCATAGGTGCCAAAGTGATTGTTCACACTGATCACGCGGTGCTCGGGTATTTGATGAAAAAGAAGGACTCAAAAGCTAGATTGATGAGAATGGTTTTGTTGCTTCATAAATTTGACCTTGAGATCATTGATAGGAAAGGAAGTGAAAATCAGGTTGCGGATCATTTGTCCCGTCTAGAAGAGGAAGGGAGGCCAGAAGATGGTATTGAAATTAATGATGCTTTCCCGGATGAGCAACTCCTCTTGGTTTATTTGAATGATATGCCTTGGTTCGCGGATGTTTCAAATTTCATTGTTACCGGCATTGTCCCGTGTGAGCTGTCTTCTAACCAAAGGAAGAAACTCAAACGAGACAGTATAGACTAATATTGGGATGATCCCTACTTGTTCAAGATTTTCAATGATGGAGTGATTCGTAGGTGTTTCCCAAAGGAGGAGCAAGGGAGCATACTTGATGCTTGTCATTCCTCTCCCTATGGTGGTCATCACGTTGGGGCGAGAACTGCATCCAAGGTTCTTAGTTATGGTTTTTATTGGACAACCCTGTATAGAGATGCAAGTAAGCTTGTCAAGAGATGTGATGAATGTCAGAGAGATGGGGGAATATCAAAGAAGGATGAAATTCCTCTCACAACTATTCTTGAAGTTGACATTTTTTATGCGTAGGGCATAGACTTCATGGGCCCTTTTGTGATTTCATGTGGCAATACTTACATTCTGGTGGCGGTAGATTATGTTTCCAAGTGGGTCGACGTCGTGACTTTGCCAAACAATGAAGCCCGGAGTATAGTGGCGTTCCTCATGAAGAACATTTTCACACAATTTGGGACTCCTCGGGCAACTATCAGTGATGGGGGGTCTCATTTATGCAATAGGGAATTTGACACTTTGCTGGAAAAATATGGTGTCAATCACAAGGTCTCTACTCCTTATCACCCCCAAGCTAGTGGGCAAGTGGGGTCTCAAATAGGGAAATCAAAAGCATATTGTCAAAAATAGTGAATTCCAATAGAACGGATTGGTCATGGAAGCTAGATGATGTGTTGTGGGCTTATAGGACTGCATCTAAAACTCCGATCGGTATGTCTCCGTACTGGTTGGTGTTTTGTTAAGCGTGACATTTGTTGGTTGAGATAGAACATAAATCCATGTGGGCCTTGAAGAGGTTAAACCTTGAGTGGGATGTTGCAGCAAATCTCCGGGTGGAACAACTCAACGAGCTAGATGAATTGACATGTCTATTCAAGCTCATCATTGTACAAGGAGAAGATGAAATACATGTACGACAAATATGCCCACAACAAGGAATTCAAGGAGGTATATTTGGTCCCTCTCTTCAACTCCCAGTTACATCTGTTTCCGGGGAAGCTTAAGTCCAAATGGAGTGGCCCCTTTGAGGCAGTGCATGTAACACCTTTTGGTGCTCTTGACTTGAAGAACAAAAATGGTGAAATCTTCCGGGTTAATGGGCATCGTGTGAAGCATTACTTGGGAACGTTTGATGAAATCCACGTGGTGTCCTTGATAAAGTTTCAATGATTATGGTGATATGCATTGTGCCGCGACGTTAAATCAGGCGCTTCTTGGGAGGCAACCCAAGTGATTTTTCTTTCTTTTTCATTTTTCTTCTTAGTTTAGGCTCTTTTGAACTAGTTGGTTGTGAGTACTGTGTATGTATTGTTGATGCAGTGTAGGACTAATACTGGAAAAAATTGGCTAAGTGTATCACTGGACCGCTGACCGTGCTCAAAAATCTGCGGTCAGCAGAAGCTCTCTCGCGGAGGCATGATTTTGTAGCGGACGCGGACTTGAAAAGTCCAAAATACAACCTCTATGAAGTTTCATCTGCGTCCGGAGTGGAATTTTCACGGTCATAGGACCTTGTTTTGCGGCCGTGCCAGCATTTCCACTCTCAGCAGAGATATCGCAGCAATAGCTCTTCAAAAGGTTAAAGAGCGCGGACCGCGGTGAATTTCCGCGACCGCACCAGGTAAGTCGGTGTGATCCTTAGGGTTTTAGTATAAATAGGAGGGCCCTCCTCCTTTTACACGTTTCATACCCTCACGTCTCAAAGCCTCTTTAGCACTGTTCATACTCTTCTTGCCTACTCCTAGAACTTATCTCATTAATCAAAGGGCTAATTTCTACAACAAATTAAACGACTGGTATTCTCATTTTCTTTTTCTTAATTGTAGTTATTGTTTTATTTTTTTAGATAGTTTCAATTTTAGATAGTTAGGGTTAATACAAGCCAAGAATCAAAAGTAGGCTTAATTGAACTAAAATTTGTTGGGTAATTATTTTTTATGCCTAATGGGGATTAGGGTGTTTCACTTTGCTTTTTAATTGCCTAAATTCTATGCTACGTGTAAACCCTAGCTCATGAACACTTTCTTCAGTACCCGTTATTTTTTAATTCTGTGGACGCGGCCTTAATTCCGCGGTCAGCATTCATAAGTGTTACTGAGTAAAAATATGGGTTGAATCTTTGCGGCCGCGGTGATATTTCAGCGGTCAGTGGCCTGCTTTACGCGGACGCGCTTCTTTTTTGCGGACTGCAGAGCTAAAGTTCAGAGAATTGATAAGTTGGGTCCGCGGCCGCGTTCATTTTTACGCGGACAGCGATGAAGCTTTCGCGGTCGCGCCCAATATTACACTGTCAGCGATGGTCCATCTTTAGAGACTGAGTAGTCTGAACCCCCGCCTATCACGACCGTGGCTCTTTTTTCTCGGACAGCGGTGTCCAGTCCGCGGCCGCGTTACTTTTTCCGCTGATAGTGGTCCAGTATGCTTTGACACTGTAATCATGTATCTGCTTTCATCTTATACTTGATTGAATACCAATACTAATAAGATTTCACTGATTATGTATGCAGACAATGGTTAGATCTCGAGGTAGACAAGATAAACAACCAGGGAGGGGAGAGTCCTCCCGGGGGAGAGGAAAATAGACTATTTCACCCCTAGCCCCCAGAAAGATCATAGGGAATAAATAGACCCTCCGGAAACCCACTCCTTACACTTTGACCAGTGAGTATGTTCCCTCCCGGGAAATTTCTGAGGGAGTAGCAGCCCAAACTCAGCAAGAGGCACAATCCCAGCCACGTCGCCTCATAAATGAATCCACCTCATTGTCCGGATCTTCTGATGGCTATGGAGATAGTGAGACCCCACCACCTCCTGCCCCAAGTGTTGCAGCTCCAACCTCCACACCAGCCCCAGTAAATATTGATAGTGATGATGATGTCCCGGACGATGGGAGGGGTGGTGACACCCAAGCAGGGGTTAGTGAGATCAAGGAACCATGTGGTATGGAAAGACCGGTTTGTGAGTGAAAAATCCTACCCCAAAACCCTAATGTCAAGAGGCAATTCAACGAGATAGTGGGGTGAAAGTTCTTAACCGGCAACCTACTGGAGGCCAATAAGTATTTGGTCAAGGAATTCTATGCAAACGTTGCCCACATCAAAAAGGGCACTTATTTGAACAAGATCCGAAACAAGAAGATGTTGATTGATGGAAAAGCTTTAAACGACTATGTTGGGTTCAATGACGAGGATGAATCCCTCAATCTAGAGAAGGTGGCTATGGATGAGTTAGCCCGCCCTTGGCTTGCATCATGATAGCTATTCCGGGGACTACCCCAGCTCTGCTGACACTCGGGGCCCTGATCTACAGGAACACTCTGAGCTTCGAAGCGAAGGGGTGGGATACTTTTGTATGCAGCAGGATAGACCCTACTACTCATGACAATGACATGCCGGTTTCCTGAGATATTATTGTAGGGGCTATTATGGCGGGGTTCCTGATCAACGTGGGGAATATTATGGCCAGGGTGATTATCAAATCGATTGGAAAGGATGATAGATCATATCCCTTCCCAAACTTCCTCACCATGTTCCTCAAGGACCAAGGAGTAGAAGCAAGGGACTTTGATACCAAAGCAAAGCCAAAGAGGCAATTCTCCTGGTACAGCCTTCAGGGTCCGGACAACCCCAAGTCAAAGGAAAAAACCACCACCTCCACTGGCCAGTTTTGAGGAGCCAGGGGTAGTGGCCACTAAGGCCGAGCCTTCCAACGCTGAGGGGCCATCTGCTGGCATGCCATATCCACCATCCGGGCCTTCTATTTCGGTTCCTCCATCAATTCATTCTTCATCATCTTACCCTCAGACTGCACTGAGGGTAAATCAAATTTTGGTCGACATCAACAACTGGTTGCAGGTAGCTAATTCAAAGCTAACTGCCTTGTCGAGTGCCGTAGCAGCTCAAGCAGCTCCAACACAGGTCAAGATGCCTCCATCAGTGGAGGAAACATTAGAGAATCTCGTTGACAACCATAAGAAGATTGTGGATTCCATGGGCATCCATGAGAAGGCAATCAAATCCCTGGGTAAACAGTTAAGGAAGGTGAAGAAGGGCCAAGAAGAGTTGAAGAAGGAGGTGGCTAAGCTCACTGCCACCGGCAACATTTCTCTAGATCTCCTTATGGGAGAGACTGCTCTTGCAGCATAGACAGAAATACCAGAGCAGGAGGCTGATAGAGAGCCGGTGATGAGAGTGGTGATACCTCAGACTATGATTTGGAGATTCAACTGAAGGAACCCGAAGGAGGTGATGACTCAGGCCAGCCACAGGACCTAGCCACATCAAGTGACCCCAGGCAGACAGAGGCATCACTCTCTACCCTCCCCCTGTTCTATTTTTTGCTTTTAGCATTGAGGGCAATGCTAGTTTTTAATCGGGGGTGGCCTTATTTTGAGGATGATTTGGATGATTTGGTCTGTAATAACCTTGATACTATTTTTTTCTTTATTTTATTACTTATCGTACTTTATTTTCATACTTTTCACTTTGGGTATGTATATAAAGTTACCATTCCATGTATATATTCATTCCCCTTTTATGATATTCGTCTCAATCCCCTATTGTACATATTCATTTTACTTTCTGTATTTTTACTTTATAACTTCTTTTATAATTTTATTAAATAGTTTAGGTCCTTATTTCCTTCAGTAGATTTTTTTGAATTTATAGATTCTTTTTACATTCCCATGACCAATAAGCCTTTGGTTTTCTTAATGTCACGCTGCTTTCCAAGGGTGGAATCTATGTGAACCGGGTGGCTCTTCTCTATGATGGATAGCGTGACAACCTTCTTAAGGGATTGAGTATGTTTTTCTTTTCTTTTTATTTTTATTTTGGTATATGGTAGTAATGAATAAAAGTGACTCAAGTAAGCTTCACTTGGCACTAGCATATTTACCTTCGACCCCATGGTTAGAGACAAATTGTAGATGAGACTAGCCCTAGTTGTGACCCTTAGAATATTGAGTTGTCTAAAACTGTCATCAAGTGGTTTCTGTGGCCATATGTGAGTTTCAATCGTATATAGGGTTGTTGTGGGCCCAAGACTCTATTCTCTTTAACAATCCAGTGGCTTGAGAGGTGAGTTTTTGAATTGAAAGTCAAAGTGTCGTGCCAACAAGTCTAGAACTTGCCCTGAATGTTTTTCTAGGAAAAATTCTAAGTGTAGCTCAACTTGAGAAGTGATTATACGCTCTCCTTGGTCCCATTTGAATATGAAAACTTCCATAGCGTACCATTATAATATCCTTAGTCAACCCCTTTTGAGCCTAAGCCTTTTCCGTTCAATAACCGCATTACAAGCCTTCATCTGTTCTATAATGACCCTCTCTTGGCACCCAATCTTTCCTTAGCATTCATGATGAACAATAGTAAAAAATATAAGTTTGGGGGAGTGACAAGGAAATTCAAAGTAATGAAAGGTTCAAAGAACAAAAAGAATTGATGAAAAGGAACGGCAAAGAACAAGGATGAAAAGCCAAAAAGAAACATGTCAAAAGAAAAGTAAAGGTTGAAAGGATTCAAGAAAACAATGTTGAAAGACTTGGAATGATAATAAAAGGAGAAAGATGATCATCATATAGAATAAAGAGCGAAAAACGTGTCTCTCTAGTTCCCCCAAGGAAGAAGAAAATGACTCAAAGAGTCAAGAAAACATGAGTCGAATTGTGAAAATGGAGTGCTTAAGGAAATATGATACAATCATAGTTCATTATGTCCGACCTTGATCAAAAAAGCCTTCATTACATCCCGCTAAAGCCTATAAGATTTCAAGTTGAGTGAGCTTACATTAGTGGTGATTTACATGAGGGACAAGCCTATGGTACTTAGAGCCGGACTTGTGGCACTCTTGTGAGAGTGATGAGCGCACTTCTTGACAATCCCGGTTTTGAGTGTACATTCTATAAGGTGAGATGAGCTCATGGAGAGTAGAGGAGAAGGAGTCTTGGATCCAAAGTAACCTACGTGAGAGAGTGAGTCTCTTTGATGAATTAAGTCAACTCTTGAAGCTTTTGTGTCACATTAGACCTATGGAACTTAGAAAGTCATTGCATAATGATGTCAATAATGCATTTGTGTTGAGTGTAATTGTTAGTTTCAATTGAAGCTTGATGAAGTTACTTTAGGACAGCTGAAATTCTACTTTCTTTTTCTTGTGGAGGTGGGAATTACCTTGTTTGCTTGAGGACAAGCAAAAGCTTAAGTTTAGGGGAGTTGATAACTAGGGATATTAGCCTACTATTTGCTCTCTTTTGCTTAGGTTTTGGAACAAAAATGTGTTAAGGTATTTCTGAAAACTAACTAAAGGTGCTTACTTGTCACGACCCAAACTGGAGGATCATGACTAGCACCCGGGCCATACTTGCCGAGCACCAACATACATTTTATCTAACCTTCTTATATCTTTAAGGGATAACGAGATCAATATAAATGGTAGATATGGATCATGAACATACATCACATGGGATGACAAGATTTCTAAGAAACTACATAAAAGGTACGAGCTACAACGTTGCCATGAAAGACTATACAACAAAAATTATCCAACAAGGCATACCAAACTATACATGAGTTGACACCTGTCTATGAGCCTCTAAAGGAGCATAAGTAATGCAACATAGCCGGAACAGGGCCCCGACATACCCATAATATCTATAACAAAAATGCATACCAAGACCACGACAAGTCCGGAGAAGGGATCTCGCCTATAACCGCTGAACTGGAAAGCCTATTGTGGTGGGGGAGCTGTGTCTACCTGTCTATCAGGACCTGCAGCACGACATGCAGCGTCCACAAATAAAAGGACGTCAATACAAATAAAGTACTGAGTATGTAAGGCAGGAAAGCATAAATAAGATCAATAATGTAAAGTGAGATGTAAGAGATACAACCTGTAGCATCTGAGTGCTTCTAAGAGACAGTAACATGAAATGCATGATACATATATACACATAATCTTTTTAAAACATCCGCCTCTGTGGGCATCATCATCATCATAGAACATTCGCCTCTGTGGGCATCATCATCATCATATCATACCCGACCGACTATAGCGCGGCTCGGTAGAGTAGAATAGATAGATATATATATATAATGCATGCAGGACTAATTGGAATCATGTTTTGAACATTTCGGAGTGACGTAAGGTCGATATTCTCCATACACATCATTAGGGCTAACTCTTCATCGAGAATCTTATAAGAATCAGGAAGTACTAACAACAATGATAACATAAGAATAAGAGAAGCAACCTCAACATCAATTGTTCCATAAGAAGGGAAATAATGTAAGTAGTGCTAGCTTCTAAGAGTAGAGTATCTTTGGAAGCTCGTTCATTGCATTATGTACAATCAGAGTTGTGCAAAACAAAGAAAGGGATAGCCTCACATACCTTGTATATACTGTCCCAACCTTAAGCTACGGAAATGTCACAACTCCTTAATCTACAATAAGAGAAACGACACTATCATTATCGTTAAAGCGTCATAACTATTATGTATCGACCACAACCTATTTTACGATGAAACGGACAGAACCTCCCCTATTTGTATGACTTCACACAAGTCAAAACAATCACCTAACAGCCCAAACAACATCAATAATAATAATATTGAGCTTCCCAAAACAGTCCACACACAACCTAATCACTTCACACATAAGACGACCACCGTAGTCGTGTCAAACGACCCGGAAATGTTACAACGAACGACCAGCTCACAACCTACATATATATGGTGTTTATCCACACCCTTCCTCCTCATAACTCCTGAGTCATTAATAGCGAGAACACTTCATCATATAGAAACCTTTTACTTATCTCAATTCATAAGAACCGTAACAACACACAAGTGAATTCTCACAATCACAATACATGCAAATCCTTAAGTTGTGGTCTATACCACAATAATCCTTACGGGATCCTCCTACACCTGACATGCCACAATACTTGAATGCTTCCAAATAAAAATCTATTACGACGGCCGACAAGCCTCGCACTCACCAGCACAAACCATACGCATAACTCAATCACACTGAAGGAACTGATCACTGTCATACATGTGCCATTTCAACTCTTAATCATCCTTAATTGCCTCAGAAATAATAGTAACCCCGTTCAACACATAACAACCTCAATCCTTACTCATCCCCAGTGGCCTTGATTCACGAGACCATGTTGTCTCAATCCCACAAACCGTCACATGCCCTTCTTGTGCGCATTCACAACTTCGGCTGATACGCCCCTCCTAATAATCTTCCTGCAATCTGGACTTTACTTCTCTCACTCCTCCAATACTATCATGCACGCTGAAAATAACATAGAACACTCCAACCATTTTCCCTTTTTCAGAAATCACGCTGCAAAAACTTGGTTCTTAATCATACCGCTGCTTGAAACCCTTAAACACCGCATTCTTAACTTCGAATTCATTAGGACCACCATTGAGAGTCACCCACTCTGACTGGCCCCAAACACAATCAACTTCAAGGCTCTTCTAGCACATGCACACCTTCTCACTGAAGCATGTGACTGAGTCACTACCCTTACAACTCGCCTATGACTTAAACATAAATTCTGAATCTTCCCAAGCCTAACCCTGGTCCAATAAGGCCAACTTTTGCACACATTCATCAAATCACATGCACAATTACCATTTTACTCCCTTCCCCTTAGCTGAAATGACTTGCCAATACGCCGATAATCCGCAACCCCCATGAGAAGATAATCTTGCAGCCCACTTGCAGGCGGTGGGACTCTCCCACTTTAGTTAAACTCATCCTTTTAAGCAACTACCCGACTTCCGTCTCTTATGCCTGGAATTTTTTAGATTTAGCCGCCACCTGACGCTTCTTACATGTCTTCCTTCATCGCATGCTTCTCAATTTCAGCCTCAATTCAATATCATTCCTTGCAACACCAAATCAGCATATCACAATAACTTCGACTCCCCGAAGATCATCTTTATCGATCTGTCTCCATTAGAAATACTCATTCAATACTTGAACCACCGCACACCATGGTCTCTAACAGCCGCTTCTTCAGTACTATTTCACAACACTCTAACCCAATGCAACTGAAGAAACCATAGCACCGATAAACTTAACGCATTCTATTCGATCAAAAAGATACCACCTCACAGAGGAAAACTCCACCTCGCTTGATAACACCAAGTCTTATTACTTTATCCCCCAGACTTGAACATTCATAGTCTAGTTGCCCTTCCTCCGCCGGAACTAAAATACTAAAATCTCGAAATTACGCTCTGAGAAGACCTCCCTTCAAGTCCTTCATTACCCCGACATATGGGCAACCATTCTACCATTATATCAACACCGCGCGATAACCAATCGTAAGCATCATAACAATCTGAGCATAGCCTCAAAGTTCTCAAAAACACAGCTACCGAGCCGAAACAACATAATATTCTTCTGCAAGGCAACAACAACAGCCCCAACCAACTACACATGGAAAACATCTCGCACCACATCCGTAGCACCATTTAAATTCCTCAAATCCACGTTTCATAGTAAGCGCTTCACGACGTATAAGATTGAGTAGGAAGAAACATAGGTATAAGCCTCAGAGAAATCAAATCGCACGATGAGGAATCAAGAAGGGAAGTACTCCTAACAGCCCTGTAGCCTCTCGAAGATAAGTACAGACATCTCCATACTGATCTGCAAGACTCTACTAGACTTGCTCATGACTCGTGAAACCTAAGGGAACCTAGTGCTCTGAGACCATGTTATCACGACCCAAAATCCATAAAGGTCGTGATGGCGCCGGACTCCACGGTCAGGCAAGCCAACATTTAATAATTAGTGAAGTCTTTATTATAACATCTTGAAGTAATTCCCTTGTCATTTTCTTAAATAATAATTATCGAATTCCTACTGAGCAAGAAATAACATCTTTAGCAAATTTAAATTGTAAATAAATCCTGTAACAAATCCCTGAACCCGGTGTCACAAGTACATGAGCAAATTCTAAGAAATTATACAAATACTACGAAGCTTGTCCTAGATACAAATTGGACAAGAATTTAAAATGAAAATAAATAAAATATGAGGGAGACTCTATCGGCTGCGAGTCGCCTCTGGATGATGCAACTCACCTAAGTCTCCAAGCCGGCCGCATCGCTGTGAAAAGTACTTGTGCAATAAAAATGCACAGCAAGTGTAGCAAGAGTACGAAAATAACTGTACTCATTAAGTATCCCGCCTAACCTCAGAGAAGTAGTGACGAGAGGTCGAATTAGACACTTGCTAGAGGTCAATTTAACATAATCGAGTCATCTAAGCATGAATATCATAGGCAATTTAATAAATATCAGGGATAAGGAATATCAGTTCTTCTTACATTTACCACTTTAACACCTCGTCATTTCAGTTGACAATCTATAGTTTCCAGTCCAATAAACATGTATAAATCACAGGAAAGTACGCAACAATTATCATGCGCGAGATATGCTGAGGGTCGAACGGCGCGGACCAACAATAATAAAAATGTGCACTGCCGAGGGTCTAACGGCCCGAACCATAGATGCATCTATCTGCCCCGCTCGCGAATCATACATGTGACTCGGGTCCCCATATAAATATACATAAATACAGGGTCATCCTGCTCGCGAATCATACATGCGACTCAAGCACCCATAGTTACACAGTTTCACACCAATAAACCACATTTTTAAAAGAAAAATTAACTATTCAATGAAGTGATAAAATTTCCCTTTTAATGAACAGGAGTATAATATTTAAAGCCTTTCTGGGGATTTACTTGCCAATTTCGACAGTGTTTCAAACACTTTAGATTTATCCGAAACACAAATATCCAAGGCAGAATCAATTCTTCATCTAGATAATTAAGAAAAGTAACCCAATCCTTCTTAGAGATTTAATTACTAACTTGACAGTATCACATGATATTTTATTGACAAGGTCGCAAGCATAATAAGTAAGCAGGCTAGTGGATCCTCGACTACCCAGACATAACATATTAGTATCTACGCACGGACTCCCATCACCTCGTGCGTACGTAGCCCCCGCAAATAATAGCATGTACTCATTTAGTTCACCTATGGAGACAATTTCCCCTCACAAAGTTAGAAAGGAGACTTACCTCGCTCCGAAATTCCATAACCGGCTTTCAAGCCCTTCCGACGACTCCAATGGATGCACAACGCCCCAAACTATCCAAATAACGACAAACCAATGAAAATTTACTCTAATATTTGTTAAAAATTCAAACTATATAAATTCACTACTCCGCTCGAAGAATTGACCAAATTGCCCCCGGGCCCACGTGCCTGGATTCCGAAATTTCTTGAAGCTAAACTCTACCCATAGCTTTACTAGCTCAAATATACAACTTACTCAAATATTCATGCTCAATTCGTGGTAAAAATCTAAATTACCAATTTCTAGGTTTTTCCTCCAAAAATCCCAATTTCCTACTAATTTCCATGTCAAATTCCACGCAAGATCACATATTTAACTTAGGAATGGGAAGGAATCACTTACCTTGCGATGCTTGATGAAAATACCCTCTTGAAGCTCCTCAAAATCGCCTATACAAAGTGAAGAAATGGCCAAAAAATCCCGTTTAAAATAACACATTGCCCAGCACTGCCCCTCTATGCGATCCCATAAAAGTCACCGCGATCGCATAGGCCAAACCATGTTGCCCCATATTCCTGTTGTGTGTTCGCATGCCTACAGGTGCGATCGCACAAGCCAAATGACTGCAGCCTCAACTTTTCCTTCTATGCGATCGAGCAACTACACCTGCGATCGCATAGACCAACGCAGCAGCCCCCAAAATTATCTTATGTGCGATTGCATACCTCCAAGTGCGATCACACAGGCCAAAATTCCAGCCCCTCTCATTTCTTCTCCGCGATCGCACAACTAGGACTGTTGTAAAGACTTGTAAAATTTCTTGCTTAAAATAATGCCCGAACGAGTCCCCGAGTTTTTTTTACTATGGAAATTCCTAAAACTGGCCTAATTTGAACAAAAAGTACCCCGGGAGTTAAAGAATTAAATTTTCCATAAATTGGGTCTTATGCGATGCACTATGCGATCGCATAACGTGTATGTGGACCGCATAGTGGTGGCATACACGGTCAGATCACTGCCCAACGGAAGGGCAATTATGCGGTCCAATCTGCGACCGCATTTCGGTTCTGCGGACCGCATAGCTGTCGCATTATTTCCTTTGATTTTTGGGGAGGGGTGTTATGCGACGCACTATGCGATCGCATAAAGAGTATGCGGACCGCATAAGTGGTCGCATACCTGGGCAGATTGTTTCCAAATTTTGGCCCACTTGGGGCCATTCTGCGGTCAGCTTTGCGGACCGCATGTCAGGAATGCGATCGCATTCCTGACCGCATATTTGACACGTGCTTTTAATTTTCCAAACTTTTATAGCCGACCCCAGCTTCATTTAAAGCCCACCCCCTTTCATTTTAACAGGATTCTAAATGAGATAGAGAGAAGAAAAAGAGAGTTCTTGAGAGAGAAGTCCCCATCTTCCCCAAATTGATTCTTCAAACATCACTCAGGCCTGGAAATTATCAAGTAATCTTCATCTTTTTCACTCTAAGAGGTAAGTCCCCAACCCCATTTCCCTTTAATTATCAGATTTTAGTTAGAATGAAGCACACATAGGTTGGTTCTTGAGATTAAAAGATAAGACTTGCATGCATGTGAATAATCTTCCATGACCTAGTAAAAGGAAGCTAGTTAGAGTAATCTTTCACTAAAATGGGTTTTAGTTAAGCTAAGGGACCACATGGTGTTTGATAAAATTCTCAAATGAATTCAAAATTCCTAATTCTAAGGTAAATGTGTCGCATTGTGAACTAGATTGACGGCGCTAGACGGTTCGCTGAATTGTGATAGAAATTAGAAAGGGAAACTCGACTCCAGGTATGCATGGCTAACTTTAATCTTTGTAAAATCGCTTTGTGGTGTCCGAGCATACGGCACATGTATTGGTTTGAATATGTGCAAATGGTTGCTCAAATTGTGTTGAAGCGTGAAGTGTATTCCTTGTTTGTCTTTAGTTGATCACCACACTACCATGCTATGTGAAATGATGCTAGTAGGTTAATGAATCCAAGAGTATGAATGTATATGCTAAATACTGTGTAACAAGTAACGAAAAAGAGTTGTGGTGTGATGTAATTGAACTAAACGGTTGTGTCAATATCTTATATGATTCACTGTTTGGTAAGGTTTATTGTGGAACGATTTTGTTTTATACGTATTGTGGGTTGTAAAGAAGCTATATTCCTATTGCTGAAATTTTCTGTGATTGAATTGTGAATTGTCATTGTTGATATGAGATATGATTGCCTGGTGGGATCGGGTTGCGCACCGCAACAGGAGGGATAGGGGTGATATGTGAGAAGTGATAAGGGTGAGATGTGATTGTCCGGTGACATCCGGTTGCACGCCGCAACAAAAACATAAGAAATGATTGTGATTGTCAAGTGGGATCGGATTGCGTGCCGCAACAGAAGAAATAAGGGTGGAATGTTGAAAAGGGATAAGGGTGAAAATTGTGATTGTGATTGTGATGAAGTGAGAATTGTGGAACTTCCATTGTGTTTCTTTCTATATCTTTCTGCAGTGATTGTGTGACTCTCTGTATGTCTCTTGCTTGTGCATTGTTGAGTTTACTTAGAGTAAAGTTTGTTCATACATACCAGTACAATTCGAATGTACTGACGTCCCTTTTGCCGGGGGCGCTACATTCTTGTGATGATTGTAGGTGGTTCTATAGCAGGTACTCCAGCCCACCAACAGTAGTGCCTCCTCTACGTCCCATCAGCTGTTTTGGTTAGCCCCTTTCCTCTCGGGGTCCTGTGTGGTTCATGCCACCTCTTCTTCCGGATTTTCATTTTGGTATTTGTGTAGGGTATAGTCGGAGCCTTGTTACCGGCAAGTATTATATAACTCCTTTGTACTCTTAGAGGCTCCGTAGATAGGAAATGTGGGTTATGTACATATGTATTTTGGGAAGTATAACTTGTAGACCACGTAAAGTGAACTTGTGTGTTATGTATATTTTGTAAATTGTACCACATGTGGGTAATGACAGAAATCTAGAATTTAATTCCAGGTTGTAAGAATGTGTTTAAATTATAATTGAATAATGTACATTAGAATCACAGGGTAATACGTGGGATGGAAAAGGGAATCCAGGTCCGCTTGACTGGGGCTGCCCGGTCAAGCGCCGGCCGTGTCCCTCGTCTTTGGGGCATGACAAACTTGGTATCAGAGCCTAAGGTTTTTAAAAGAGTCCTAGGATGTCTCGGAGCCGTGTCTAGTAGATCCCTTCTTATCGGTGTGTTGTCGACCACATCTATAACTAGGGGGCTACATGGACATTTAGGAAATTACCCTCTTATGTTATTATATATCGTGCGGTGAAACGGAAAGTGAAAATATCCTTGCCTAATTCGTGCTTTGTTCCGAAATTTTAAGTAATGGCACCAAAGAAGAGAGCTCTACTCGGACTTGAGGCCAATGCCACCCCAAGTGTGGCTGTTAATCATGTACCTGGTAGTGCGGGTGAGAGTGACTCCCTGACCTTGAATCTGCCTGACCCTTCTATTCCGGATCAAAGCATTCTTGTTCCTACGGCGGCGGAGGATATTGCAATCCCTCCCGCTGATATTCTTGATCCCTCTACAGTTCCAGCTTCCGCTCCCGGTACGTCCGAGGGGGACCTTAGAGGAGTTATTCATATATTGACTCAGTTGGTGGCTGCTCAGGCCCAAAGATCTCATGCTACCCCTGCGTCCTCCAGCGGACAGAGAGATTCTGTCGGCTCCAGAGTCAACCAGTTTCTGCGGTTGGCCCCTCCAGAGTTCTCAGGTACGGATCCAGAGGCCGATCCACAGGATTTTCTTGATGAGATGTACAAGACCCTTCGAGTGATGAAGGCTACAGAGACAGAGGGGGTTGAGTTAGCTTCGTACAGGCTGAGGGGAGTAGCATATTCCTGGTTCGAGATGTGGGAGGGTTCCCGTGGGGAGGGAAGTCCTCCGGCTAGATGGGACGAGTTCGTGGATGCGTTCATGGATCACTTTTTGACTGCCGAGACTGTGGCAGCCCGTGCTAATGAGTTTGAGGTACTCAAGCAAGGCAGTATGAGTGTTTGGGAGTACCACATGAAGTTCGTAAGGTTGTCCAAGTATGCTCCTCAATTAGTGTCGACCATGGGTGCTCGAGTTCAACGATTTGTTCAGGGTCTCAGTCCTTTGGTTGTAAATGAGGCTTCTAGAGTGGCATTACACTCAGATATGAATTATGGAAAGATCGTGGGGTTCGCCCAGGCCATGGAGGCTAGAAAGTTGAAGATACGGGCAGACAGGGAGAGTAGCAGCAGAGCCCGGTCAGTGGGTCACTCAGGGAGCGCAGTTAAAGGGGGGAGACCAGTTCAGGGGAGGGGGCCATCAGGGCCATCCCAGTCTTATGCACAATCCTCAGCCAGTGCACCGCCATTCGTGCACCGTTATCATCCGAATAGTCATTGGAGACCAGGATCCGACAGTAGGAGACCCCATCAGTCAGGTCGTCCCGGAGGAAGGTTCCAGCAGCATGGGAGGGCTCCGTGCCCTAAGTGCGTAGGGTTCCATACTCAGGCTTGTTATTTGGATCGCCCAATATGCTACAGGTGTGGGGTGACGGGTCATCTTCAGTGGGACTTGTCACGACCCAAACCGATGGGCCGTGACGGGCACCCGGTACCTTACCCAACCGAGTACCA
>ML297660.1:0-22857 GCA_005239495.1 Nicotiana undulata
ACGGACTAATTGCCAAGATGCATAAATTCATGAGTAAACATGGGCATGATGTATCTGATGATGGAGAAACTGAATCTAATGTGTAGAGTTTAGTTGTGATGTTTTGGTTAGTTGGTAAACTTTATGTATTGATTTTAAACTTGAATGTGGGCTACTATTTGGATGTTTTTATGCCCAAAATTGTTAGGTTTAATGATTGGTATTGTTGGTATTAATGTATGGTTGGTTTAGATTGTTGATAATGTATGTTAGTTGCTATGTTTATTTGTACTAGTTTGACAGGTGGTGTAGCTCGAAAGTGGGCAGAGTGCTGCCCAGTTTTACACACAAATTCCGACGGAAACGGTCGGACAACTGCCCAGTTTTACACATAAATTCACAGATTTCCGACCGATTTGGTCGGAAATTCCATTTTAAAAAATTAATATTCAACAAGTTTCGACAGAATCCGTCGGAAAATAAATAAAACTTAAATTTTAATTATTAATTTCCGACTGATACGGTCGGAAAAGTTAAAAACAATAATACATATTCACATAATTGCGACAATTTCTATCGGAATTTAAATAAAATTTAATTTTTAATTATTAGTTTCTGTCAGATTCGGTCGGAATGTTTAATAATTAAAAATTAAATTTTATTTATTTTACGACGGATTCCGTCGAAAACTAAATAAAAGTTAATTTTTAATTATTAATTTTATTTGTTTGACCTTTTCAAATTTCTGACAGATTCGGTCGGAAATTACCGACTGATTCAGTCGGAAATTATTTTCCGACCAACTTTTTTCTGACCAATCAGGTTCGGTCGGAAAGCAGTCGAAAATTCGTGATTTCCGACGGAGTTCCGACCGTTTTAGCTGTCGGAAAATAACCGTTTTTAGTAGTGAACAGTTAGTTGTCCATTACATCCGACTCCGTTGAAATTATCTAAAATAAGTATCCCAAAAATTAGCGTTGAATCGTGTGATTATCTCATCCTAAAGTTTACGTTTTCGAAAGACTATACTTTCAATTACTTAATTATCGCAAGTGAACCTGATTCTTTTTCCTGAACGAAACACGCGAGATTTTTTTTTCTTTGTCTTTTTCTTTTTGGGTGGCAATGAGATTTGATCGTATCTGTTCTAATACTATATTGAATAGTCTAACCATCAAATTTAAAAATTTAAGTTGTTGGGGGAAAATGTTTTAAATTATTTAATTATATTAAGACCCTTTGTTGCTTTCAAAGTAAAGAGCCCACTTACAAATCTCTGCAAAATAATTCAATTATCTAAAGTTCTAAACCTCAATAGCGTCATAAATTCGATTCCAATAATCTCTTGGCTTCTGCATGCAAGTCAGTTCGGGATTTTAATTTTTTTCGATTTAAACCTGGTACTGAAAAGTACTCGTCTATAAATGATACCATAAGATATATATTGATGAAAAGAAAAGAGTAATATTGATGCAAATAGTATGTTACAGATATACTCTCTCCTTCTCAAATTATCTGACATATTTCTCTTTTACAAAGCTATTAAAAAATATTAATTAAAAGGGATTTTTGACTATTTTATCCTTATTTATGTCTTAAGATATAATATATCTTCATTGAGAATTTATTCTATTTATGTGCCATCTCCATCTTCAAAAACAATTATTATTAAGGGTAAAACGAAGAAAAATTTAATTTTGTACTGAACTTCTAAAATGAGAAATTATTTGAGACAATTACTTTTAGAAATCACGACAACGAAGGAACTAATAAGAAAGTAGGATTGTGATCATATCAAGTACTCAAATATATCTGAGGAAATATATATAAGGAAAAACAAAAATCGCTATCATATACTCTGCATTTATAGAACGTATTTAACTCTAGTAATTGTGCTAAACTGAATCTTGGATTTAGGGAAACGGATGGTGAGAAAAAATCGCTATACCTTTTTTTCCCCTTCTATCGTTCTATATTTTCTTCGATAAATAAAGTACAGAAATAAGCTATCAATTTTCATTAAGTAATTATTAATGTTGATCTTATGTACATGGCCTACTGTGACCGTGCTACGGTGCTAGAAATGATACAATGAGAATTATGAAGAACAGGTTAATTAAAGTTGTCAATTTTGTCAAAAAGTAGCATTCTTCACTTTGTTATAGCATGAATACTAAATAAATAAGAAGTGATAAAATGATAATGTACATTGGATTAGGGAACAAAATACCATGATAAAGTACGGAAAGATATTAGACATGTCACTTGAAAATCATTTATTAGTTAATTACATGAATTTTTGGTATTAAATGTAAGTTTATTTACTAATAAATACAAACTACACTACTCCTTCTTCAAAATAAGTGAGTTTTTTTTTGTTATTTTCACACAGAATAAAAAATCTATCTTTTAACATTAGTTAAGAATAAAATTGATTATATTAACCTTTACTATCTCTTAACATAAATACTCCTAACACATACTCTAACATTATTTACTCCAACGACAATGTAGGAAAAAAATAATTAAATCATTCAGTAAAATCTGAAAATATTATTTATTTTGGACCACAAAAAAGCCAAAAAGCCACTTATCGTCAACTAAAGTTTCTCACTTATGAATTCTGATTTATGGGACCATTCTCAAATTTCGTCCTCTAATTTATAAGCTATGGAAAATATATCATTAAAGTAAGTTATATGCAATACACTTGTGATGTACAGACTCTTCCCCGCAATACATATATGATATACTTTATGTACGAGACAATTTTTTTGTATTCTCAAATTTACACTATCAACGAGAATGCATTATGATAAATAGAGAGAGAATGACAAAACGATTATATCTATGATGATTAGAAAGAAATATATGTATAAAAAGTTTTTCTTTTTTCGTTATTTATTTTCTGAATTAGTAATATGTAGGAAGAAATCTTGGAGGAGCGAGAATCCAGTAAAATTTGAGCTGTATGGTTTCTGTTTTATGAGTTAAATTATAAATTCAAAATTTACTCCCTTCGATCCAAATTAAGTGACTTTTTGGCCTTGTGTGGTCCAAAATAAGTGATTTTTCCAGATTACAAGAATGAATAAATTATTTTATTCCAACATTGTTCTTGGAGTAAATAGTGTTGGAGTATATGTTAAGAGTGTTTATGTGAGATAATATCATTGCTAATTAATGTTAAAATGTAGATTTCTTAATCTGTGTGAAAACCTAAAAAAAAATCACTTATTTTGAACCGAAGGGTGTAATATTTAAAATAATTATAATAAAATTTATGTTCCTGATGAAAAAAAAAGAAAATTTAAACAACTATTCTCTCTCTTTGCCCCACCTCTCTTTCTCTTCAACAACAACATTAAGAGCTCTAGGCAGCCATAAATGCTATTGCACCCTCTCAATACCCTTTGCAATAACTCCTTTGCTGCCACATCTTCTCCACCTGTTCCCTTCTTCATCCTCTCCATAGTCCAAAGCCTCTCTCTCTCACTCTCTCTCTTTGTATTAATTCTATCTTCTTTCTTTTTCATACTTGTCCCAAGAATTCTTCTTAAATTCTAGTCACAAGAATTGTGTTTGCACCTAAGAACATATTCTACCTTTACACTCTCCATATGGAATAACCCTTTGCCTTAAAACCAGATTTAACCATATATAACCCCTCTCTCTCTCTCCTCTAACCCTAATACGAGAAAACATGTTCTTGCTTTTGTTACAAGGCTTCAAAAATTACTACTCATAGTAGTTATAAAAGTAAGTTTCACTTATTCTTTTTTTTTTCCGTTATATTTTTTGCAGAAAGAGAAATGTCAGTGAAGTTGAAGTGTACCGAGATACTCGTAGACGTTATATATGAGTACATAAATGTGAAAAAGAAAAAAGAGTGAAAAGAGCAGTTTTTCGAGTTCACACTATGTCAACTCTCTCTTTGTTTTTTTGCTAATTTTTTTCTCATTTTAGTCTTTTCCCAAACTCTTTGTTTGACTTCCCACAACCGAGACATTTCTTCCTTTGTTTTTTACTTCTAGTTTTTTCCTTGGATAAAACCAGAGAATATTATCTATACAAAACTCTATGCCCTAACCTTCTAAACAAGTCAAAACCAAAAAGCAAAAAAAAAAAAAACTCCTACTCATATATAGAAAGGAGATAGAAATTGTTCTATGACTTGAAGGATGTAGTGTTATTTTGGGTTTTCTTGAAAATTTCTATTCGAGAAAAGTAAGTAATTTTACAAACAACTCTTACAGTCTAATAGTATCGGTGAGAATCAATAGGCGTGAGTTCAATTTTTACTGTCTTAAGTTTTAATTTAAAAAAATGGTTTTAGTCACGGCTTGGCTGACTCTCTATATTCTTAGTTTGCATGTTTATCTGTTTCCTTTTGTTATCCTCTCTCTTCTTATTCTTGGGATCTGCTTGAATCTTGAGCTATTATAGGTAATAGACATTCAAGTTAAATTATTGGAAAAAAAGGTGCACTTCTTCACATTTTTAATTGAAAGTTTTTAAGCTAGTTATATACACGTACGTGTTAATATTTTAGTTTTCATTAATTTCTTGAGTTTTTGTACTTCTTAAGATCTCTACTAGGGTAGTACTATTTTTGGTGTGTTCATAGAGATGGATTTATTTATTTATTTTTGTTTCAGATAAAAAATCCTTAGTTAGTTTTGCAAAGAAGGAAAAGTTCATCAAGATGTTTCAGCAAAACATGTTCGATAGCCACAATTTTTTGCTAGATTTGAGCCATAAAACATCAGAAAACGAGATGGACTTGATTCGAGATGAAGAATTCGAGAGCAAATCAGGCGCTGATACCACGGAGTTAGCCCCTTCAGGAGACGATCAAGATCCTAATAAACGTCCCAAGAAAAAACAATACCATCGGCATACACAACATCAAATCCAAGAATTGGAAGCGTAAGCAATTCTTGTATTGACATAATTTCACAAAAAATAATTTTCATTTTTCCTCGTGCCGAGGGTCTACTGGAAGCACCCTCTCTACATTCACTGTAGGGGCAAGGTTTTTCTATTATCTAGCCACAATTTTTTGCTAGATTTGTTATTGTCGTTGTTATGGTTGTTGTTGTTATTGCAAGTAATTAATTGGTCATTTAACAGTTTTTTCAAAGAATGTCCTCATCCTGATGATAAACAAAGGAAAGACTTGGGGAAAAGATTAGGGTTAGAGCCTTTGCAAATAAAGTTTTGGTTCCAAAACAAGCGTACTCAAATGAAGGTAATTAGCTAGTCTTTTCTATTTCTGCATCAATTTTCCAAACGTAAAATTTAAAATGTCATTAAATGGCAGCATTCAATGTAATAACTGCAGTACAACGGCATTGTTTTCTTCATTTTGCCCAGGCTCATCACGAACGCCATGAGAACACACAACTGAGGAACGAGAATGAGAAACTTCGTGCCGAAAACATAAGGTATAAAGAAGCCCTTACCACTGCTACATGTCCAAATTGTGGAGGGCCGGCTGCCATAGGCGAAATGTCTTTTGATGAACAGCACTTGAGGATTGAAAATGCTCGTCTAAGAGAAGAGGTACTTAATCAAAACCTATGCCAGAACGAATGGCAAATTCAGAATTTAGAGTCGTTAAGTTCAGTTTTTTAAATATGTCAATTTTTGTCCCACAAAGGCGCGTGTTTATATAATAGAGATGGCAAAAAAACAAGATTTAAGGCTTAAAAATGGATCAAATTAATAAACGGGCCGAGGTCAAGGTGGATTGGGTTAAGATGGTAACGGGTTTGCATTTTTACCCGATGATTGCAGTATCTTAAAAAAAATTTAATCTAAATAGCTGTCCACCTAATCACTTAAACTAAAAATAACCGGCAGAAGTATAATATATGTATAATTCATGTATTATATGTGTATAACTGTGTATAATCGGTGTATAATCAATGTATATTGAAAGAATAAGTTTATTTTGCCACCTCTAATGTATATACAGTCCATGTTATTACTGCTAATTACATAATTTAATTTTATGGTTGTTGTAGATTGACAGGATATCTGGGATTGCAGCAAAATATGTTGGGAAACCAATGCTTAATTATCCTCAACTTCCTTCTCCTATACCACCAACTCGTTCACTTGATCTTGGTGTAACAAGTTTTGGTCATCAATTAGGAGAAATGTACAATGCTGGTGACCTTCTTAGATCAATTTCTGGCCCTACAGATGCCGATAAACCAATGATAATTGAGCTTGCTGTTGCAGCAATGGAGGAATTAATTAGATTGGCTGAAACTAGAGAACCTTTGTGGATTCCAAGTTCAGAAAATTCTGCTGAGATTTTAAGTGAGGAGGAATATGCTCGGACATTTCCTCGAGGGGTTGGACCAAAGTCACTGGGATTAAAATCTGAAGCCTCACGAGAATCGGCCGTTGTCATTATGAATCACATTAATTTAGTGGAAATCTTGATGGATGTGGTAAGAATTGTATTTTATAGCAATTATTTTGGTCTTCAATATTTCTTTTTCGTTTACTAATTAATGATAAATGTCGTAATGATTTCAGAACCAATGGACAAGTTTTTTCGCGGGGCTTGTATCAAAAGCAACGACTTTGGAAGTCTTATCGACTGGCGTCGCAGGAAATTACAATGGAGCTTTGCAAGTGGTATGATTTTAATTTTACTAATTCACCCCCCCACCCCCCAAAAAAAAATTAATTGTTAAGTAGATTTTTATATGGGATTTGAAGGTGTGTTAGATAAGTGGGTTGGACTATATTTGACCGGATTAAAATAATAAACTCGTTGGATCATAACCCGCCCAGTATTTTGCTTAAATCAAGATGTAATGTTAATTTGAGCAAAACGACTGGTCATAATTCAACCCGCAATCAATAACTTTTATTTATTTATTTGTTCTTTTTGTAATTTATTTAATTAAAAAAATCAAACTATTAAATGCATTTTCTTTTATTTATTTTGAACTCAAAATTATTTTTCAATATTTTGATAAGTGTTTTTTATAAGATAATTTGAGCTACATACAACATACCCAGTAAAATCCTATTAGTGGGGTCTGGGAAGAATGAAGTGTACGCAGACGTTACCCCTACCCCGAAAAGGATAAAGAGACTGTTTCCAGGACTCTCGGCTCAACAGGAGAGACAATGATAGCAGAAAAGAAACAAGAAAAAAGGCATAACAACAAAAATTTGAGCTACATGCGTTACTCAATTTAGCCCAATTTTTTAGATGGGCTTAATCTAACTCACCCAAGTTTGGACAGGTAGAATTATTTACATCTTTTTTTTTTACTCTAATTGCCATAAAATGAGAAAGTCTTATTTTAAATTAAAGAATCTCGGCCGAGTATCTCTCTCTCCTTTTATTTATTTATTTATTTATTTTTAAAACTTGATATCTACTTTCTAATGCATGTATATATGTTGTTATTTTTCACTTTCAGATGACAGCTGAGTTCCAAGTTCCCTCACCACTTGTTCCAACTCGTGAAAACTATTTCGTAAGATATTGTAAACAACATTCTGATGGAACTTGGGCAGTGGTTGATGTTTCCTTGGACAATTTACGCCCAACTTCAGTAGTGTCACGCTGTAGAAGAAGGCCATCTGGTTGTTTAATTCAAGAATTGCCAAATGGTTACTCCAAGGTAAAGCCACCCCTAAAATTCTTTAATTGTTACACGCCTTGCGTTGCACGGTAATTTAAGTTGCGCGGACTCTTCGATTTGGTGCCGGGATACGTTCCGGATACAATTAACTGAATTTTGATACTTTGACCGGAGTCCATCGACAAATTTGGGAGAAAAATTAAGATTTTGATTTCTCAAATAAAAAATAAAACAGATTTATTGCCCGTTTGGACATAAAATTTGAAGGAAGATTTTCCAAGAAATTTTCATTTTTTTTCGAAACCAGGGTTTGTTCATAAAATTTCCAATTTTCACTTTAAGATGCATTTTGAAAATTTTTGAAAATTTGAAAAACTCCAAAAAATTGTTTTTCAAAATTTTCACTCAAATCACTCACAAAACTTCAAAAACAACCCAAACTTTGAAAAACAAATTCACCATTTTTTCGAATTTTACAATTCTTATGTCCAAACACCTACTTAGAACAATGAAAGAATAATGCCCATCTTGGAGAATGAAAGACTGAATTGTACAATATTCACGTAAGTTTTTCACAGAATATCTCTCAAACTTTACAATATTTTTATAGCTATTTTTTTTATTAGTCGAATCCGCACACCCGTACCCATATCCGGATCCGCACCCTGAATCTTAAAATTTAGATTTTTCCGAATCCGATACTCGGATCCGTCTTCGTATCGGATACCCGCACCTGAGTCCGAGCTACTTAGACCGTAATTGATTAACTTGTATATATATACATATTTACAATATCAATCTAATTTAATTGGGTGTAACAGGCAACGTGGATCGAACATGTTGAGGTGGATGATAGAGCTGTACACAGCATCTATAGACCTCTTGTGAATTCAGGTCTGGCGTTTGGAGCTAAACGATGGGTAGCAACATTAGATAGACAATGTGAACGACTTGCAAGTGTAATGGCCAATAACATCCCAACTGGAGATGGTACGTATAATTTTGAAGTCTTCATCTTTTTGTATGAAAATTTCTATACTCTTGTTCTACTTTATGTGGTTACTATTACTAATTGTAGAGTAAAAAAATCCAATAAGTTTTTAAAATAAATTTCAAATATTATGAATATTATAACTTATTTGTCCTTTTTACTCACTCCGTTCCAATTTGCGTGAACTTATTTGACTGCACACAGAGTTCTAGAGACATAAAAACTTTAAAAACTTGTGATCCTAAACAAGTCATAACATCTGTGTGGCTATGATGAGCTTGTTCATCATAGCTCATCATACTATTACCGGAACAAGTACTAATCTTAGCATACGATGAGCTTGTTCAGATTTTATTTTAAAAGATCTGAAGATTCTATGTCGGAATTCACTACGAAAAATTAAGTAGTTTGTGTTATGTCGAGGAAGAGGCGAATCCGAAAGTAAAGAAGATAACGAACACCAAATTTTAACGTGGAAAACCCTTCAAGTCGAAGGTAAAAACCACGGGATCACAAAGATCCAAAAAACTCCACTATAATAATAAGAGGGTTACAAAAGTTCTCCAAATTGACTACACAATAAGTGTCAAACACGGAGCAACAATAGCAACAAGAGCAACAACTAATCAATTGAAGAAAAAAGAATCTACAACACGAAGCTGCTGTTCGAGGCTCGAAATCAGATTCTACGAGCCTCCAAATCCGATCTTCACCGTTCAAATCCAAGACTAAGATGTTACGAACACTCAGTCAAAATTTCATCTCGATCCAACGGTTAACGGATCGGCAAACATGATTTGAAGTTGGCTGGTCGGAATAAAAAGAACTGCAGCAAAACAAATACTTTTCTTCCCTCTTCTCTCTTAATGAAAGCTCTCTCAAAACCACTCTTATGTGCTTAAGTCTTTCAAAGACGTGTATCAATTGAGCATAGAATAATTCTCCAAAGCTGTCCTATTTATAGATAATGAGTGGTGCTTTCTCTTAAAACAAAACCAACTCTAAATAGGAATAAAGACCGAATCCAATTCCAAATAGGAATGGAAATCAAAAGAGAATAAGATTAGGCCATTGGGCCTTTGGCTGGACAACATGGGCATGGGCCCAACAGTTTGACCGTCTCACTCTGAACCCCACTATATATATGTAAAATTGGACAGAGGGAGTAGTTGGAAATTAAATTTTCTTGAAATCATGATTTGTCTTGTTTAATTCTCTGCAGTCATTACAAGTCCAGAAGGTAGAAAAAGTATGTTAAAACTTGCTGAGAGAATGGTAATGAGCTTTTGTGCGGGCGTTGGTGCATCAACGGCTCACACATGGACAACATTATCTGGAAGTGGTGCTGATGATGTTAGAGTGATGACGAGGAAGAGTATAGATGATCCAGGAAGACCTCCTGGTATTGTACTGAGTGCAGCTACTTCATTTTGGCTGCCAGTTCCTACTAAGAGAGTTTTTGACTTTCTTCGCAATGAGAATTCAAGAAATGAGGTAAATATTGACGAAGCAATTGATTTACATACATGCACGTCATTTTCATTTTTTTGTTACATATAAGGGTAGGGGAAGCGGATTATATGGTAAGAAAGCGGACCCTCACCAAGTTCTGGTAACTAACCAACTGAGCTACTACGATTCCCAAACTGCGTGCAGTGGGATATTCTTTCAAATGGTGGCCTAGTTCAAGAAATGGCACATATTGCAAATGGTCGTGATTCTGGCAACAGTGTCTCTCTACTGCGCGTTAATGTAAGTTCTCTATATATCTGCCTTCTGTCTCTTGAAATTCTAGTATTGACATATTTCTTTATTAGTCTGTTCCAAAAAGATTGACACTACGGCCACACAAATACAATGGCTTATTTAAGACCACATATCTTAAAAGTCTTCCGTTCTTTATTAACGTTTGTGCCAAATCAAACTAAGACAATCTTTTTGAAACGGATAAAGTAATTGCTTGTCCGGCAGATGGATCCAATTAGCTACACAAATTTTTCTTATTAACGAGATGTGGTTATCAAAAATTATCTTACTTGACATCAGAATATTTTATACTCCTCATAAAATAAATTAATGCTATTGAATTTCTTTTTGTAGAGTGGAAACTCAAGCCAGAATAATATGTTGATACTCCAAGAGAGTTGCACTGATTCAACCGGCTCGTACGTTATTTACGCGCCTGTTGATATAGCAGCAATGAATGTGGTGTTAAGTGGTGGTGATCCTGACTATGTGGCTCTTTTGCCTTCTGGTTTTGCAATACTCCCTGACGGTTCTGCCACTACTAATGGTGTTGGAATTAATACTGAGACTAATGCTGCGGGTGGTTCGTTACTCACTGTTGCATTTCAGATATTAGTTGATTCAGTCCCAACTGCGAAACTATCGCTTGGATCAGTTGCAACAGTTAATAGTCTCATCAAATGCACTGTTGAAAGGATCAAAGCTTCCATAGTATGCGAAAGCGCATAATTCTAATCTGAGGTAACACTTTGTTATATAAGTTTATCTGTTAAGATGCATCATATAAGTGTTTGGAGAATTTATTTGGAATAAATTGTGTAAAACAAAGCTCTCTTTGTTTTGTTAAGTGTTCACAAAAAAAGATTTCCTGAGAAGAGGTCAAAAGAAGTTCCCTAAGGTGTTTTAGACGTAAAAATAGTACGGGCTAGCCAGTTTTTGAACGGGTCATACAAAAATAGCCAGCGTTTGACAAGTCATGGAAAAATAGCCACTATTTTGCTGCAACAAAGATCGGTCTAGCATAATATACTGAAGTTTGTTGCACCTATGTATGAACTTCCAGCATACAGAGGTGCTCGAATCTCGAATATATTATGCTGGAACTCCAACACGCAGAAAGTTCCAGCATAATATATTGGAGATTTGAGCACCTGTGTATGAACTTCCAGCATATTATGCTGGAGTTCCAGTATACTTTGCTGGAACTCTAATATAATATACTGGAGTTCTAGTATACTTATGTTGAAACTCCAGTATATTATATTGGAGTTCCAGTATATTATAATGGAGTTCTAGTATATTATGCTGGAGTATTTTTCGGATTTTGAATAATGTTTTCGTTCTGATTTATCTTTACATTAAAAGTGGCTAAATTTTGATTACTTTTGAAACTGTGGCTCTTTTTGAATGACCACTTGTAACTCTGGCTATTTTTGAATTTCTCCCGTTTTAAAAATTTCATTCTTTCTTAAACTTTGTGTTCAGTCATATACCGTCACAAATATTGGGATGGGTGTAGTCTAATCAAGTTTCGTTGGTAGCTCATTATGCTCAAACTAACCATTTTAATTCATTGGATACTGCAGTCAAATTCAAGAGGAGGAAATAGCCAAGAAAGATGAGTTTTAGTATAAATATATGTAGAGAGGAGAAGAGAAAGGAGTCAAGAACGCACCTCAACCAATCCTTGCTGTGTGGTGTTTGTTTAGCAAGAAAAACAAGCAGACGCATTTCACCATCCTTAAGCAAGTGTAAAATAGGTTCGGGTATTGACTTCGCCATTTTAATGAACTTAACTTTGATGTAAACATTCCTTCTCCTTTTTTCATCAAACTCCCATAAGTCAAATCAAGTGTTTTGTGTTGCACTGGCTTCAAAATTGGAACTACTTGCTAAATATTTAGAACTCTAGAAGTACATCAAAGATTACTATTTTTTAAGTCATCTAATTTTTTTTAAGAGTAGGCTGTTTTGTTTATATCACACCCGTTGGGTACGCCTCTTCCCGAACCCGGTGTGAATGCGTGCGTGATGCGTTTCTTGCATGGGGCTGTCTTTTTTTTGCTTGTTTTAAAAGAATATATTGATGATTTTATGCATTTTGTTTAGTATCGTGTTTTCCGAGCATGCACATTATGTTGACTTCGGAAGTCTCCGCTCTTGAAGAATTTCCTCATATTTTGTTAATTTAAAAAAATTGTTCTTGATTTATAATGAAGAAATGAGTTTGAAAAAAGAAAAAAATATAAGAAATGCGTTTGATTATTAGCGAAAGTAACTTATCTACACTAATAATGGCGGTTGATACTTTGTTCATATTTCTATTTTCTGAATGAATACATAATTTTAGGTGATTCCCCTCACAGAGGAGTACTACATTATAGCGGATTCGACAGCTAGCTCCAGCCCAATATATTCCAAAGAACCAAACTCATATTAATTGGTCGATATTACGTAAAAGGAGTATGGTCTAGCCCGGATTGGTAATGAAAAAATAGTCCGTATTTGCAAAGTCACTAAAAAATGAAAATTTTATGTGGTATACCCATTGTAAACACCATTTAACTTCATATACATTAAAAATATTTATACCTTGTATACCTATTTTATAAAACTTTATTTACTTTTTAAATATTGAATATAATGACGTTTTAAGGAATTGGGATTATACGTACCTTCTCACTAAAAAGTCCAAACCCCATAAATTTCTCCGAGTCTTTCATCGTTTTTCTTCTCTTCCATCTAAATCAACAGAAAGACAAAAATAAGGTGAAAATATTTTAACTTGGGATACAATAGCTAAACTAAACTAAAATACTAGAATATACTATTCAAATCAATACACCCACAACATCCTAATTAAATAAATAATATTCAAATCAAACAAACTATAATATTCTAATTTGGAATACAATACTCAAATAGAACATACCATAATATTCTAATTTGGAATATAATATTTAAATCAAACATACCGCAATATTCTAATTTTAAATGTAGTATTCAAATTAAATATACCACAAGATTTTAATTTAAAATACAATATTCAAACCAAATATACCAAATTACAATAGTTTAATGAAGAATATATAAATCAAACCAACATACCAAAATATTGTTAAAAGAATACAATATTTAAGCCACGCACACCATAATATTCTAATTTAAAATCCATATTCAAACCAAACATTACATATTCAAACAAAACATACCATAATATTCTAATTTGGAATAAAGTATTCAAATCAAATATACCTTTATTTTTATTTGTTGTGTATAATTTGTTTTACTTGTAATATTAACATGTTATGTATAATACGTATATAATATTCTACTTTGCAAATATACCACAATATTATAATTTAAAATACGGATAAGGGTTCAAAATGCCCCTAAACTATTGGAAAAGGTTTAAAAATATCCTTCATCCACCTATTGGGATAAAAATACCCTTTCATCCACTTTTTTGGTTCATTTACGCCCTTTTACCGTTAGGTCAATGCTAAATTAAATATAATTATTATTCTTTTTGTAAAACTTAAAAAAGAAGATACTTTGCAAAATATTTTTATTTTTCTAAACTAATGCACCAATAGTCCACTAATTTAGTAAAAATTTTCTTTTCCAGTTTTTACAAATTTTTTTTTTCATTTTTCTCAGTTTTTCGAAAGCATTTTTTTTTTGTAAGAACTGAAAAAAATATTAATAAATTATTTTCTTTTTTAAAAACTGAAAAAAGTACTTTCAACAAAATAATTTCGTTTTTGAAAAATTATATTTTCAACAAAATATTTTCGTTTTTGAAAAATATATATTTTTTCAGTTTTTCAGTTTTTTATAAGCATTTCGTTTATTTTCGTTTTTCAGTTTTTTAAAGAAAAGATAGTTTCGTTTTTTTTAAAAAAACTGAAAAAAAATATTTTATTAAAAACATATTTTTCCTAGTTTTCAATTTTTTTTTCAGTTTTGACAAAAAAATGCTTTAAAAAAACTGAAAAAACTGATTTCTTTTTTGTAAAAACTAAATTGTTTTTTTGTAAAAACTGTAAAAAAAAAAGAAGAAGAAGACTTTACTAAATTAGTGGCTATTGGTGCATTAGTTTAAAAAAAACAAAATATTTTGCAAAATATCTTCTTCTTTTTTAAGTTTTACAAAAAGAATAATAATAATTTTTAATTTAGCATTGACCTAACGGTCAAAGGGCATAAGTGAACCAAAAAAGTGGATGGAGGGGTATTTTTAGCCCAATAGGTGGATGAAGGGTATTTTTAAACTTTTTCCAATAGTTTAGGGGCATTTTGAACCCTTTTCCGTTTAAAATATAGTTTCAAACCAAAATAACTTTATTTTTATTTATTGCGTGTATTTTATTTTACTTACAATATTAACATGCTATATATAATCTAGTATACAATGAATAGTTTACTGAATAATTATTTATTGTATAAAAGAAAATACAGACAAAGGTTCTCATCAGAAAAGACTTTGTTTAAAGGAAAATCTTTTTTTATTCTTTAATTTTGGTCCAAAGTTTAAACGGATGGAGTGATTTTCTTCGTATAAAATTATAAATCGAAACTTTCCTTTAATTAGAGAGCAAATTTATATGGTAGTTATTGTTCTTTTGACTAAATGGGTAATGTAGGGTAATTATTGATGGGTATTACATGTAATTTCATAATTGAAGTATACGGTGTTAAAGGGTTTTAAAGTAGGTATACTGTATAAAGTTCCCTTAAAAACTAGTCATTATTTTAGTTGAAATACATAAAGTTCCAGCACAATATACTAGATTATGGAGCTCGTGCATATAAACTTCTGACATATTATGTTAAAACTACTACACATTATGAAAATCCAACACATTATTCTAGAATCTTATATGTAAATGATTCGAACTTCATTTTTACGAATTTCTAAAAGTATTTTTGTTCAAGTTTTATCTTTACATGAAAAAGTATCTACATTTCTATTGCTTTTAAAACCCTGTTGTTTTTTCAATTGCTAATTATAAATTAGGCTATTTCTGACTTTTTGTCTCTCTATATATTAAGCATATCTTTACATTTCTTTGTGACAACATTCCAAGAGAAATAGACCAATACTATGTGAGAAAAGTAAATACGCAATGGCAATGGCGGAGGTAAAATGTCGGTATTGGGTTCGACTGGATCTAATAACTTTGATTCGAATTCTGTGCTTGTCTTACAAAATCTATTGAATATGTATACATGATTAATTTAGAACTCAATAACTTTAAAAAATTAGAATTCGCACCCATAAGCTTGAAATCTTGACTCTGCCTTTACGCAATGAAGTTCAAGTTGAAAAAGTAGGAACTCTTAATGGGTTAAAATTGCCAGTTGCAGGAAACCATAAATGATTAACCATGTAAATTTAACATTCGAGCATTGAATGTTGAATCACATAAATGAACTGTGGACCACTTGGTAGAAATTACAGCAAAGTGTCGACTTTAAAGAGTTATTATTTAAAAATTAATCAGTGCGTCCTAAGTTTGGGTTTTTCAGTTTAAGTATTTAGGACAAAAATATTTTGAAATGTCCTGAAGTTACGATTTTTAGTTTAAACTTTCAGGACAAAATAATTATTAAAATCTCGGAATAACATCTGTAAGAATGACTATCTATGCACTTGATCCTATTAGATGAAATACGCTTGTTCCTCATGGTTTTAATTCTCATTCATGTACCCTAAGAATTAGTATCCTATTATAGGAATCTTACAAAAATGTCTCAAATAAGTCCTAATTTATCAATCTCTGTCCATTAATTATAAACTTACCAAAACTAGTCAAACACATTAAAATTGAAACCCCAAATAAATAGGGTTCTTTCTCTTCAAGAATCATACACACGAATCTCCTTCCATATCTTTAAGCGTGATTAGTAACATTAAATGCAATACGAAAAGTCTTGTACAATTTTTTTTTTTAAAAACTCTCTCTTCTCTCTCATCAAAACATCTCCCCTAACGGTTAATTTCTCAGCGCTTCTGGTCTACGCGCCACCAGATGGAGCCGCCGGGAGGCCTCAACCGGCGCGTCGGAAGGTCATCATCAAGCTAAAGAAGATTCCTCTCACATGCAAGGAATCCTACCTGTAAAAACCTCTTATGCCGATAAAATCTCAGCGCTGTCTAGTTGCTCGACGGCCGATCTCAAGCTAGAAAAAGAAAAGGTGAAAGCTAGACACACTACTCATAACAGTATGCCTGTTGTTATCTTCAAATCATCCAATTACTATGGTATAATGGATGAATCTTGCAAATTTATAATTGTGGGTCGATTTCTAAGACCCTGTCCCCAAATTGATAGAATTAGGTCAAGATTCAAGGAAATTGTTCTTCTTAAGGGGTTAGTGAGAATTGGCGTTTTTGATAACCATAACGTTTTCATTAACTTATTTAATGAGGAAGATTGGAAAACAGTATGATTTTTTAGGAGGGTCATTAAAATTGATGGTATGCAAATGTGGCTACAAAAATGGTCTCCGAATTTTAAACCTAAGGAAGATTTACATGTGGCTCCGGCTTGGGTTCTATTTCTAGGTTTACCATTTCATACGCATGATTAGCACTATGTCAATCAACTCCTAAGTTCTGTTGGAACACCTCTTGCACTGGACGCTGCCACCATGGGAAGAACAAGGCCAAGTATGGCTAAAATTAGAGTTGAAGTGGACCTGCTGAAACCACTACCTCAAAGTGTATTTGTTGGCCAAGAATATGAAGACTCCCCTCTCAAAGGCTACACTAAAAAATTGGAGTATGAAGGAGTCCCAAAATATTACAAACGTTGTAGAAAAATTGGTTATTATATGATCAATTACAGAGTTTTGGAAAAAGAGAAAGTTGAAAATTTACAAGAAGAAAAGAAACAGAATCAAGATGTTGATCTTCAGTCAACCAAAGAACAAGAAGGGAGCACGACTGATGAGAGTAGCAATGAAAAATCTCCAAATCTGCCGAGTCTAAAGATCAGTCAAAAACAACAACAAGAAGAGATCTGTCGCAACAACAAAAAGGATAAAAAGAAGAAGAATAAGAAGAAGAAGTCTAAGAAGTTGCCAAAAAATAAGAGTAAAGTCGTGTTTAAACCAACCAACAGTAAAAGAAGAGAGGAAACTATTTCAGCTGCTAAACAAAATGAATTCTCAAGGAAATCCAATAAAGAAAGTATTCTGAGCCCAACGACAAAAAACAACAACTACCAACAGGAACAAACTGGTGAGAATATCAACAAGATTGTTCTGAGAAGTTGAATGAGATTAATAGAGCAAGGGACCAACAACTTCAAAACATAATTACTCAAACTATTCAAGAAGATAACACTGAAGGGATACAAGGTCAAGAAAAATGTGGCGACTCCAACTCTTCTATTATTCCAAAAGAAATAAGGAATCTCCCGGGTCTTCAACTTGTAGTGGACTTATATGAAAATAAAGAAGAAAATAGAATTCCCAATCCAGAAGAAAACACTTCTAATAGCTGGCAAAGAGTAGAACGGCCGAACAACCAACAGGAGGGGAGGAAAGAAGTTCAAAATTCTCATACCATTACGGAGGACCAACAACAGAATAACAGGAGAGGAAGAAGTGAAAAAAGGAAAATAGTATAAGAAAAACAGAACAATCCTTCTATAAGGAGGGATCAAAAGGAAGACAACTCCCCAAATGATCTTAATGATTAGTGCTATATTTTGGAACATTAGGAGTGTTAGATCCAAAAAAGCCATTCACAGGCTAAAGAATCTAATAAACATCAACAACTCTCAATATGTGTATATCTATGAACCTTTTATCTATAATGATAAATTGGAGGGGTACAGAAAATTCTTGGGCTTCCAACATTGTTGCTGCAATAATATTGGCCAAATCTGATGTTTCTGGAATTCCTACAACACTACTACAGTCACTGCCGTCAGTGAGCAACATATCACAATCAACTTTCAAAATGCTATTGGTAAGAATGACATATATATTACTGTTGTTTATGCTAAATGCAATTCCAAAGATAGAAGGGACCTATGACAATCTCTTGAACTATATAATATGGTGATTGATGCCCCTTGGTGTGTGGGAGGGGCTTTCAACATAATCATGGATCCTAATAAAAAACTAGGGAGTAAACCTCACAGGATGTATAGAAGTCTGGAATTTCAAACTTGTATCAACAACTGTGGCCTCATTGACATTGGTTACAATGGTTCTAATTACACTTGGTGTAATAACATAGGACCTAGGAAGAGAATTTGGAAAAGGCTTGACAGAATTTTTGTAAATGATCTTTGGGATCAATTATTTCAAAGAACCTTTGTTAGACATCTGGCTAGGACAAGTTCCGATCATAAACCCTTTCTTATGAAGAACTTGAGTGCTGATCACCAACACATTTCTTATTTTAGATTTCTGAATTGTTGGGTTAACATTGATGGCTTCTTTGATATAGTGAAGGAATCATGGAATACTGAAGTGGTTGGGAATCCTATGTGGATCCTTCAAAGTAAGCTCAAAGATCTTAGTAAGGATATTGACATAGAAGATAACTCTGAAAAGAGTAGAAAATATGTCAATAGGGCTCATGCTCAATATATCAGATGGCTTAATCTTCAAGAATTCATGCTCAAACAAAAATCTCAAATAAAGTAGTTTGAATAAGGGGAAAAAAATACCAGATAATTTCATTCCATCCTTAGAGAGAAGATAAGAAGGAAACAAATTAATCATATCAAAAACAGTAGAGGAAACTAGATTAAGGGAGATGAAAAGATAGCCATCAAAGTTGTGAGACATTTTCCAGAATATCTTTAACCTTACCCCTTCTATTATTAACAATTATATCCTAGATTGTATTCCTTTTTGTGTTTTAGGTAATGATAATAGCATACTTAGCAAGGTTCCAGAGGAAGATGAAATCAAGGAAGCAGTATTTAGCCTCACCCCTCACAGCACAGCAGGACCAGGTGGCTTCAATGGCACCTTCTTTCAGAGTTTTTGGAATATAATTGATAGGGAAGTCAATGCTTTTGTGAAATAGTTCTTCAAAGGAAAAGGTTTGACCAAATTCTATTCACATACTTTTTTGATTCTAAACCCTAAAATTGACAACCCTACTACTTTATCTGAATTTAGACCCATTAGCCTATCCAACTTTACTGACAAGATTATCTCCAAAATTATTTCTCTTAGAGTTAACACTATATTGCATAAAATAGTTTCTCTGAACCAAGTGGTTTTGTTAAGGATAGGCTCATCTCTGAGAATATCTTGTTAGCTCAGGAAATTGTTCACAATATTTCTCAAAGTAATCAAGGGGTAATGTTATTATTAAATTAGATATGGCTAAAGAGTATGATAGAATGGATTGGGATTTCTTATATGCAGTGGTTAAAAAATTTGGTTTCTTTGATAATTGTACTGATTTGGTGCACAATCTCATATTAAATGTATGGCACTCACTTATCATTAATGGTATGAGACATGGCTTCTTCTCTTCTTCTCAAGGGCTTAAGCAAGGGGACCCTCTTTCCCCTACTCTCTTTATTATTGCTGCTGAAGTTTTATCTAGATCTCTCACCTCTTTGTATAGAAATCCTAGCTTCATTCCTTTCTCCATGCCCGTAAATGTCCCTATGATTAACCACCTTGCTTGTGTTGATGACATTGTTATGTTCTGTAGTGGTGGTTCTACTTCTATCAAATTGGTCATGAATTTTATTGATAACTATGAAGGAAGCTCTGGTCAGATGGCTAATAGGGACAAAAGTTACTTATTAACTGCTCCTAATACTGCTGCCACTAGAATTAACAGGATTAGGAAGTGCTTTGGCTTTATGGATAAAAAATTTTCTTTTACTTATCTAGGTTGTCCACTGTATGTGGGTAGGAAAAAGATTGTCTTTTCTGATAACATGATTAGTAAAATTGTGAAAAGGCATAATCGATGGCAAGGCAAAATGCTTTCTCGTCGGGGTAAGTCCAATCTTATTAAGAGTGTTCTTCAGTCTATCTCAGTGTACACTATTTTTTCTATGACTCCTCCTAAGGGAGTATTTAGGTTAATTGAGAAACATTTTGCTAACTTCTTCTAAGGTTCCTCTGAGGATCACAAAAAATATCATTGGAGCTCTTGAAACCATCTTGCCCTCCCTCTTGATGAAGGAGGCATTGACATTAAGAAAATGGAAGACATTAGTAACATGTTAGCTATGAAAAGATGGCAGAGAATAAGGTCCACATCATCTCTCTGGGCTACTTTTATTAGGAATAAATATTGTGTTAGATCTCATTTAGTCTCTAAAAAGCTTGCTCCAGGTAACTCGCATGCTTGGAGTCATGTTCTCAAAATGAGAGACACTACAGAAAATCATATTGTGTGGCGGGTTAATTTTGCCTCTAGTAACTTCTGGTGGGACAATTGGTCCCTTAAAGGCCCACTGGCAAAACATCTCCCTGATACTCCAAAGAATTCTAAATCATTGGTAAGGGAATTCATTTATGATGGTCAATGCAATACCAAAAAAATGAATGAGCTCCTACGAGTTCAACTGGTTCAACAGATCCAAATCATTTCATTAGCAACCAAAACAAGGAAGATCAAAATTTTTGGGCACTCTCGGATAATGGAAAGTACTCAAACAATAATGCATGGAATCTGGTAAAGAAATCTAATCCTAAAGTTCAATTCATAGACAAGGTATGGAACTCTTCTATTCCTATTAAAATGTCCTTTCTGGTGTGGAGGCTATGTCATACCAAACTCCCTTTTGATGATGTGATTAGTAAATTTGGAAAACAAATAGTTTCCAGATGTAGCTGCTGCAGTAATCCTAATACCAATAATATAAATCACGTATTTGTAGTGGGTCAAGTTGCTAGTTACATTTGGAATCTCTTTGGAAATGCTCTTGGCATTCATCACTACCCCTACCCTATTAGATATATAATTAACCATTGGTGGACCTCTAAGGCTTTCAGTGATGTCCATAGACTTGTTTTAAATATTACCCCAATTATTATTTGATGGTTTCTTTGGAAAGAATTATGTGCTTGCAGGTATGGAGATAAACAAATCTTCAACAAGTATAGACTTAAGCAACAAATAACTTGGAGCATTGAAGCTGCTGTCAACAAAGTATATCCTAACAGTGGTCTAAAGCTTCCTTGGAATTCCTTATGTGACACCCTTACAAGGTTACGAACTGGGTACAAAAGTGTGGTAGTTCGATGGTATAAGCCAGAAAGGGGTTGGGTTAAGATAAACATTGATGAGAGCTTTCTTCAGAGGGAAGGAAAACCAGGCATAGGAGGAGATGTTAGGGATGAATATGGAGACATTATCATGGCCTTTTCAATTCCAGATACTGTCGAGAATCATAATATTGCAGAGGCTCAAGCAGCCCTGGTTGTTCTTAATTGGTGCAAACAAAATGGCTTCACCTGTCACGACCCGTTTCCGGGTTGTGATGGCGCCTGTCGTAGAATCAGGCTAGCCAACCGTTACAACAATACTCTATTCATTTACTAGAGAAATTACTCATCATTGGCTCAATTCATAAAAATACAGACATTTTTAATCATTTAAACAGTCTAACAAAAGAAATAAGCTCCAACAATCAACCTAGGATCTGGAGTCACGCAGTCATGAGCTACTAACATCAATACAACTGAGAATAATAATACTGAAGTTTTAAGTTTCCAATTTCTAATACAGAAGGGAAGAATAGAGAAATGAGGGACGGGACAGCGAACGCCAGCTGCTACCTCGTCGGCTCTGAGAGAATAGCTGCTATCACTGCTCCGCGTCGAATCTCGGTGCACCTGGATCTGCACACACAATGTGTAGGTAAGTAACGGAAACAACCTACGGTCTGAGGAGGTAGTGACGAACTCAACCTCCGTAAATCACAGTTCAAATAATGAATATTTCAGGAATAACCGAGTATATCAGTGACAATATCCGTAAATAACAATTAAATGCCATGTATGTATCATGCAACTCTCACAGGTAGTCCTCTCGGTACACATAATTGGCCATTGGCCCAGGGAAATCCATCCCGTAACATGTACGACGTGGTGACTCAGTCACTAAGTACCGAGGGAGCAGGCCAATTCAGCCTTTTGGAGAAATCCATCTCCGGAATATCATACTCATCCATAATCTGTACCAGGGAAATACATCCCTCCATATCTCATAAACAGTATCTGTGCCAGGGAAATCCATCCCTCAATAACTGTGCGCTCACTGGGGGTGTAAAGACTCCGGAGGGGCCTCCAAGGATATGGCCCAAGCGCTATATATATATATATATATATATATCAAGCCCACGAAGGGTATATCATCTCATCATTCGGCTTTAGACCCATACTCAGTCAGAATTTCCCTTACAACCCTCTCATTATGTAAACAACCCAAAAAATGGCAATGCATGATAAATAAATGATTTCTGAGACCGAAATACGAATACATGTATAATAACAGGACTGAGTATGCACAAGTAA
>ML297660.1:22880-33622 GCA_005239495.1 Nicotiana undulata
TGGCCTTTTCCTCGAAATCGGCCTCCAAATCTATCAATAATCAATTACATAGCGTCACAATGTGCTTAGGAACAATCCCCAAATCAAAATTTAGCAAAAATACCAAAATCCCGAATTCGGTCAAAACCCGGCCCTTGGGCCCACGTCTCGAAAGTCAGAAATTTTTACAACACTAGGTTCCTTGTCTTTTACCGAGTCCAACCATACCAAGAACACAAAAATCGGACCTCAAATGGTCCTCCAATTCCCCCATTCTTCTTCTCTTAAACCCAAGCCCTAACCACAATTTTTCTACTGGTTTTACCCATGATTTCAACCTAAAATTGTTATTAATGCACAATATAACGAGTTTTGAGTCCAAGAAACTTACCTCTTCGAAGAAAAAACGAAATCCCTCTTCAAAATCCCTTCAAAACCTCCAACCCGTGTGTAAAAATGGTGAAAAAGACAAATTTCGCGAAGGCTGCCTTTTATAGTTCTGCCCAGGCATTTCCGCAACAGCGGTATTTTTCTCGCACCTGCGACTCCGCAGGCGCGATATTTTAACCGCACCTGCGAGAATCACTTAAACTCCCAGACTTCGCGCCTGCGGCCCTTTTATCGAAACAGCGGTACCGCAAGGGCGACACATTGACCGCACCAACGGTCCTTCACTTAACACCCAGAGCCCGCATCTGCGAACCCATCTCCCGCACCTGCGACCTCGCAGGTGCGATCTTCCTTCCGCCCTTGCGATGAATTTCCGCCCCTGCGCCTTCACTCTCGTGCATGCGATGTCCGCACCTGCAGCCCAAGCATCGTAGGTGCGATCGCACCAGCAGTAGCAGCTTCAACTGCATTTCAAGTTCCAATTTCCTCCGTTTAACGCCCAAAATCAAACCCGAGCCCCTCGGGACCCCAACCAAACATACCAACACATCAAACATGGTTATTCAAACTTAGTCGAGCCATTAAACACCCAAAACAACATCAAAACCATAAATTCTCATCCAATTCAAGCCTATGATTCCCAAAAACTTCCGAAACACGCATTTGATAAAAAACCCAACCAAACCATCTCCGAATGACCTGAAATTTTGCGGGCAAGTCTAAAATGACCTAACGAAGCTACAGCAACTCTCGGAATCCTATTCTGACCCTCGAATCAAAATCTCGCCTATCAACCGGAATTCGCCAATATACTAACTTCGCCAATTCAAGCCTAATTCTACACCGGGCATCCAAAAATATTCTGAACACACTCCTAAGTTCAAAATCACCTAACGAAGCTATCCGAACCATAAAATTCGTATTCCGAGGTTGTTTACCAATAAGTCCACTGCGGGTTGACTTTTCCAACTCTAAAGCTCTTGTTAGAGACTAAGTGTCTCAATCCACTCTATTTTCACTCCGAACCCGAACCAACCAACCCCAACACTCCATGAACAGTCTAACCGAGCTACTACAAGACAAAAATAAAGGAATAGATGCGTATACTGCGTAACGACGGACCGGGTCGTTACATCACCCAAGCAATTATTGAATTGGATTTTCTATACATTGTAGAGATCTTCCGTAAAGATAGTGACACTAACTATAAACTCAGTCATATAGTGAACAAGATCAAAGAAACCATCAGTATGCTCAATATTCAAATCAACCACTGCTATCGTGAGGCTAATCAACTGGCGGGCATTTTGGCAAAAAGGGTAGTGGAAACGCAGTAACCAACACACTTCTATTCGAGCCATCAACTACCTAGGCAAGACAAAAGCCTCTTTTTTCTTGACAAAGATCAGATTCCATGTATAAGGAACAAATATGACAAGGCTAATTTCTTTGTTAGTTAGTATATTTTTGTTTGAGGGGGCGATCTATTTTTTAATCGCCTATTCCTCGCTATTTTTGAAGGGTTATCTCTACCCTTGTGTTGTATAATCATACTCTTATTTTTGGCTAATACAACACCCCTGTGAAAGTTTATAAAAAACAAAAATACAAGACTAAAAGAAAATTTCACGGATGAGGTAGCAAATAAGGTGATCAAATACAAATTTTTTTATACACACACATACAAACACACGATTCAAAGAATCTAAGCAAAAAGGGACCTTTCTCAATGGGTATGGTTGAAATTCATTGAAAATGTATAGATGATTCAATATACAAAATTTGAGGAAGATTTTAGAGGTGACTTAGACTGATTTGGTATCAAATTCGTAGTTACAATCAAGTTCAAAAAATACTTCTATGACACATGTATCAAACATGCATCATGCATCTCTCTCTCTCTCTCTCTCACACACACACACACATAATACATTTTGATACATATGTGATGCAAATGATACACAATGTGATACACATCATTTTTTTCATGTACATCTTGTACTTCGAAATTTTAATTCAAACCACCTAAAAACTCTACCAAATCATCCCAAAACTGTGATTCAGGCTCCTTAAGATGTACCCTATCTAATTTAATAACACCCACTAAAGAAAGCAAATATTTGACCTTTTTTTTGGCTACAAATAATTAATCGGCTAATATTAGTAATATTTTATGAACTGACAAATTTTTATACTAAACTACTTATAAATGGACATAACTGATATTTTTCAAGTATTTTATGGACTCTCTAAAGCTTGACAGAGGCCTGGGCTGGCACGTAGACGAAAAACTAATTTAATTTAATAGATATTTAATATTTAAAAAATAAGATAAAAAAGAGTAAAAACAAAAAAACAGCTATTATTGGAATATGCTTGAATTGATTTGTAATTTCAAACTTCGTATACTACTCTATATCTCAATATAGTTACAAGCATTTAATTAAGCGTATTATTCTAGCATCATATACTATAAATTCATCATGTATTATTGCATTTGGGAGATCAAGAGAAAATTATGTTGATATGTAATAGCAAGCAAATTCTACGTATTTTAAACTTCTACGTGTTATGATGTTGAAAGAAACACACGATCTAAATCCAAATTAAAAGACCTCATTATATGAATTTACTGAAGCAATCATGAACATGAAGAAATTAAAACAGAAAGTATCTAGATATTTATCTTAACGTCAAAGAAGAAGAAGCTAGAGACATAAAGAATTTACTTTTAATTACGGGATTCCTTGTCAAATATTAAGTTTCTTATACTGCCATATGCAAACTTTAAGTTATTCACAAGATTAGTGGACTAAGTTAGGAAGAAATATTTATAGATTAAAAGAAATAAAAAAAATAAAGGGCCTAGCTTGCAGCTCTCTTAAGGATGCGTTCGGCTGGCCATTTTAAGGTCCATTTCAAATATTGGGTTGGCTCGTCTGATACGCTCAAATTACACCTTAAAATAGTGTAAACAATCGATGTCAAATATAGTAACCCAATTAGGTTGAGGTCGAATCCCACAAAGAACAATATGTAGGCGATTAGGAATGTAAGAGAATTATCACTTATCGCGCAATGCCAAACACTTAGATTTTTGGTTGAGAAAATATTTATAACTAAATGCAAAAAGTAAACTAACCTAGAAAGCAAGTAAAATGATCAATGGCAACAAGTTTGGATGCATCAGGAATTACACTCAAGTAACGATCCAATGTATTTCACGATTTTACAACTATGAGCGAGTTTATGTTAATTAGTCACAGATACTAATTCTTAATTAGTTTCTTCCGAAGACTAACAAGACTTCCTAATTAAATTATTCCTAACCCAATTGAGAGATTAAGCACACCCAAATATGGCTACAAGTAGTTCAATCATATTCCTGGGTAGAATCTATAAAATGAGGGTTAAAATCTCAAGTTCTTGTTAATTAATCTTTTCCAACCCCAAATTATCTTTTCCAAAACTAATTCGGAGTTAATGGGCGTGTCCTAGGGTTAGCTAATCCCTTTGGAAACATTAAAGAACAAGAATAATTAAAGAAACAACAACTCACTTCATAAATAAATGAAAATCATTCAATACATAAGCACAACAAGGTATATAATCCACACTTTAATCAATAATATTTCCGTAAACAAGATTTAGTGTTGAAAATAAATACTACATACTTAAATATTCAATACAAAGCAAGGAAATGAAGAAACAAACATAAATGGGTGAGAAATGCTTAACCACAAGCTTGAAATCTTCAAAACTCAAGTGTGTGTGCAAACCCTAGCTTCCAAAAATGTTGTCTCTTGTCTTTAAGACTGAAAATATGCTAAAACAATGCCAAAGATGTGCCAAAGATACTGAAGATATCTGCTAGGTCGAGTATATGTGGGTTTGGGATTGAGAAAATGTGAGTTTACAAATCTGTCCAGGTATGATGCCCGTTGACCGCACCTGCGGACAAATCCTCACAGGTGCGGCTCCACAGATGCGGATTCCACATCGCAGGTGCGATTCCGAGTGAAATTATCCTTTTTCGCAGATGCAGACCAAATTACCGCACCTGCGGTTCTGCAGGTGCGGATACCACGTCGTAGGTGTGACCTTAGTACAATTGAGCCAGTTGCGCAGGTGGGCAACATTACTTCGCAGGTGCGATGTCGCACCAACGACCAAAAGTCCGCAGGTGCGGAATCACTAAAGGCTTTTGTGCTTTTCCCACCAATTTGTGCTCAATTTCACTTCAATTCAACACCAATCACTTCATGGCATCATTTCCCTGAAAGTCGAACAATACACACCATAAATGATCTCATGTTATCATTAAAGGATGCAAAATCTAACAAAAAGAGGCTAAAATGAGTGGTAAAATCACCACTCATCAACACCCCCAACTTAAAGCTTTTGCTTTTCCTCAAGCAAATCAAAACCAACAACTCAATAAGGTTCTACCATTTAAAGCACAAGTCGTATTGCTATCATTTACAAATCATATTCTCCAACTAAGCATTATACCTATGGATTTGGTTGGTACTAATAATTAGGCTCAAGTATGCATCTTACCTGAATAACTCCCTCATTTAAAAAAAACTTCAAGAAGTGCAAGCGAGTTTCAAAATAATCAAGTGACAAGAATAAGCCTCAAGAAGTGACTCAAAAGCACTAGTCTACTACATATGCTCAACTCACTCATTTCCGGATATATCAATTTCACCAATCCATCCAAATTCATGTGCCCTCACAAGTATTTTATGCGCTCAAATTACACCTTAAAATAGTGTAAAACGATCGATGTCAAATATAGTAACCCAACGAGGTTGGGGTCGAATCCCACAGGGAATAGGCGTGAAAAGTTTACTTGAGTAGTGTGAAACTTAACTTAAATCGTATTTCTATTCTGTTATAGTAACGAGAATATTGTAATTGATTGTATGATAATTGAGTGAATTAGTAGCAAATATGATTGTATAGGATTGTAATTAATTTGGTAAACTAAACCAAGGTTGTGTCCCCTAAAATGAAATGTAATGCTATCGGTGTTAATATGATATATTTCTAATGGAAGTTCCTTTAGATATACAAATGATTTCTAAATGACTACCCAATATTTTCCAATAGTTGGGTAGTATGTCCTATTTATGATTTTTTCAAATATAAAAGAGTTGCAATTAAGAGTAATCAATTTATGCCAAATAAAATCCACTTATTCCTAAGCGATTCTATTAAATAAAGTTTAAAGCCTTGAGTCTTTGATATTTACTTCTACCAAACACTACCTCGCTTTTTCAAGTAAAGAGAGAATTTAATGACACTTGTATGTTTGCAACTACTAACAATAAATGAAGATTGAAAAATAAATATATATCAACCAACTATTATATATATATATTCAATGTTAAACACCATTAATATTACACCCATTTAGGGTCCACAACCTTAGTATTTAAAGCTAGCCACTCATACTAAAATACAAAAAGATGAGAATATTAAATGCCATAAAGCTTACAAAATGCAAGATTCTTCACTCCCAAAGCTTCCAAAAGATGGAATATTCAAAGCTTGGAATGTAGTTCCTTTTTCAAAGTAGATGCCCCCACAAAACCCCAATAAATCTATTTATAGTGGGCTAAAACTCGGGACCAATTTCGGACAAAAATGTCCTTCCAAGGTAAATTATGCGACCGCATATCTGTCGCATTACAGATATGCGGTCCGCATTCTCTTCATTTCCACCGCATCTTCGAAACCCTAGGTTCCAGGTAGTCGTAGCATTTGGGTTATGCGGTCCGAATTGTTGATATGCGACCGCATATCATTCATGATCTCAGCAATTCCTACTGGAGGTTTGAGATCCATTATGCGGACCGCAAACTTGTTATACGATCGCATAATGGACCCTATTTCTCTAGCTTGAATTTGGCCAAACCAACTATTGAACTCTGAGGTTCCCTTGAGCATATGCGGCCCGCATGTTAGATTTGTGGTCTGCATATTCAGTCTGCGGTCGCATTTTGCCTTCTTCCTGCCCTTTTTGCGGCTTTTTTATTTCATTTCCATGTTTTTGGGTCCTAAAGTCTCATGCACTGCAAAACATCAAAATTACATAAGTATAAAAGACAATTGCATTTAAAACGAGCTAAAATCTAAGCAATTGGCATTAAATGTTCCGAAATTCTCCGGCACATCAACACCCCCAACTTAAACTCTTACTTTTCCTCAAGCAACTAAAACAACATAATCCTATTCTAGACTCCAACTAAACGACATGAAACAAGAGTGACCGTAGACGGTGTTAATCGTCAGTATTACAAGCATGCACTTTTGTTTATTTACCCTTCCTGAACAATCAATGTTATTTACAAAGAAACTAATCAACTTGTGAACTTTGAGCCTCGACCAATTTGCCAAAACGTTACTCTCAGCTGATTGCACTTGCATTCGACTTCAAGAACTCAACTTCTGTTAAACCTCGCAGTTCATGTGCTCTCACTAGAAGAAAAGTCCCAAACTCCCAATATTTACAATGACAACAAAAGGGACAGATTCACAAAGACACTCACTCTCACAAAGAGTTACAAGTGTTACAACACATCATACCATAAGCTTGCCCTTATTTTAATTCGTCGCCTATTCAAGAACATTCGGTTGGATATCCCATAAGGACTTTTTAATCTTGTAATATAGGTTTAGGGAAGGGTCGGATAAACATTTGGGTACAAGTGACTACACCCTCCTTGAACACTACTCACATTTTTCTTTCTTGTTGCCCTTTGTTTCTTTTCAAACCACATAGCCCTCATTGGTTCCTAGTTACCAACATCGAACCACCTTAAATACCTCTCTAATTTTCTTCAAGGCTTCCATATTTTGTATATATACATATATCTCTTTTTCTTTTTTTTTCTTTTTCTTATGGAGCTTGAATAATTTCATTTGAATATTTTGAGGTGTACTTTCCTACACTCAATGTACAACCTTGCTAATTTCCAACTTGACATCATACCCCCAACTTAGGCTTTTAACCTCATTCTCACTTGTTCAAGGAGGGACGGGTTCAAAGAAGGAATTATTTCACAAAATGGGTAAGGTTTGTAATGAGGTGGCCAAGAAAAGGTTAAAGGCTCAAATGGGGTGACTAGTGATAATATTTATACAATGGGTAGCTTGAAAGGCTAACTGGGTTTTCAAATAACACAAAAACTGCCTAAGGTCATTTCTCCCACCAAATGTAATTATCATTAGCATCGAAAGATCAACAGGGCAAGTTCTAGATGACAGAAGTAAACACAAGACTTATTTACACAAAACAAACACACATGGCACATGAGCTGTTTGACTCAACATAGTTTTAGCTTTCGAGTCAACACTTGGAAACTCCGAGCTTTCATCATATTACATGCATAATTCTAAGTAAACATAGAGTCAAAGAGCGAGCCTCAAGTTCACATAGATGATTAACCATAATTTTTTATTTTTATTTTTTATAAATCAACAGAAGGGTACAAGTTATTTACATACATACATACTTGAAACTAGATAATTACACCAAACTGGTCAAAATATTTCCTACTGCCATGGTTCTACTATTACACCCTTGGAAAAGAACCCGACGAAGAAAAACCAAGGGAAATTAATTGTTAATTACTAAGGATATTTTTTTTATATCTACAAAGACAACACAAATATATACAAGAGTTAACTAGAAATTTGCTTATATAACACAAATATGTACAAGAGTTACAACTTACAAAAAGTCATATATCACAAAATTTCATACAAGGCTATCCCACCCCAACTAAAAGCATGCATTTTCCCCAATGCATAAGAAATGTAAAACAGAGTTTAGGGGCTCCCTGAGGTGCACTAAGCGCTATGGGAGTCGGAAGCATGCTGAATGGTGGTGGGGTCACCCTCTGACATTGAAGCTGGGGCTGATGAGATCTCAGCCTGATGAGTGACCTCCACTGATGAAGAAGGGATCTCCAACTATCCTGACTCTGGAACAGGGGCATGTGAGCTGCTAGCCTCGCCTAATGGTAGCTGAGTGGTCGGTAGAGTTCTATCGCCTGCTGTACAACTACTACTTCTTCTTCTTCTTCTTCTTCTTCGTCTTCGTCTTCTATAACACTAGTGACATCAACCTGTTTACCTTTGTCCTGAGGACCCTCATCCTCATCGGACCATGAATCCTCATCAGTCTCCTCCTTAGCTGTCTCCCTATCCTCGGACTCTGCAGAGTGTCTGGAAACTTCCCCAGAGGGGATGTCAATGTGTACAGGGGGAGCTGGAGTCAGGGAAGCCCCGACAGTCTGTGGCTTTGGAGTTGTCATCAATGTGAAGAAGTCAAGATCTAACCCAGCAATGGATGTGCCAGCTCCCTGCTCTCCTTCCTTTGGCATGAAGGAGGATAGATCGAACTCCAAGTTTTGCATTTTGTGGAGCTCAGTCTTCAGTGTGGAAACCTCTTCACGGAGCTTTAGCAGGCACCCAATCTCACCTCGCTCTACCTTTCTCAAGCCTCACCTCAATTCGCTTGAGGTGATCCTCATAAGATGAATTCTGTTGTTGGAGTGCTATCACTGAGGGCTGGATATGAGTCAAGGCCTGACTGATCAGTGTGGGGAGGTCTTTCAGAAGCCAGTCTACCTTAGCATTTGTATGCTGAGCTAAGAGACCTAGCCTCGAAAGGGCTGGCAGTGCGGCAGAAGGATGGGCAATGGTGGCTTGAGAGGTGGGCTGTGGAGTGGCAGGTGATGCCACTATGGCCTAAGGAGAGACAAGTGTCTGAGAATCTGAGATGTCTATATCAGTAGGAGTTGGGATATGAACCTCTAGAGGAGCATCAACGATCCGTGGCATCGCGTCACTAATGCGCGTGATATCAATATCCTTCTGCGCTTTTACCGTCTTGTCATAGTGTGGCAATGAAGGGACTTTCACAGCCTTACAGAGGGCTGTGATCAAGCACGGGAATGGAAGTGATGTGGTTGTTTGGTTGGCCCGGACCCCTAACTCTCGGAAGAGAATGTCACCCACATCAATCTTGATCCCGGTCATAATGCATGCAATGAGAAGAGCTTTCTCAATGCTTATATCAGTTTCATTCCGGGATGGTATCAAGCGAGAGGTAACAAAACTGAGCCATAATCTACCCTCTCGTGTGAGATCTTCCTTGAAAGTTTTGTGCATAGGGTCAATCCAAGCTGGGGTTCCCTTGGCTATCACTGAGGCTATCCATGCACGCTCACTATCTCTGTTGGCCCATTTGGCTTCGTACTCAGTTGTGCCCGGACTCCAGTTTGAAAAGTATAGGTCATTTATAGTGCCCTTTTCACAGAGCACTAGCTTCCCCCAAACCAAGACAGTCTCGAAGAATACTTTGTTGCGCTTGTGATGAGGTGTTCTGGAAGCTCCATAGGATGCGTAAAACTCTCGCACCAGTGTTTCATTGAAATCATCGGGCACCTTAGGGAAGCATTCCCAGTTTCTTTCTTTGATGTTCTCCAATATGTGAGGGTACTGCTCCTGTAGCCCGTTCAGACTCAACTGTTTCTCTTCAAGGATTTTCCGTTTCGTCAGCCCTTTTTTATATAGACTCACAGAGCCTGTTACCCCAAAATGGAGTTGGAAATAATCCCCTCTTTTTTTTCTTGCCTCAGCCTGTAAGTCGACAGATGGAAAAGTCTCCTCCTCATCTGACTGGGAGGGATGTTCAGCAACAGGTTGGGACGGTTCTGGTTGTGAACGTTTGGCTTGTTGTGCTTGATGGCCGATGGAGGCCCTTTTTTTTAGTAGCAACAGATTTCTTGGGAGCCATATCTGTAAAGAACCAAAGTGTGAGTGGCAGACATAAGAGGACAATATTGCAAAGAAAGTTTAAAATGCGACGGGTTATGCGGTAGCATAACCATTATGCGGACTGCATACCTGTCGCAAATTTGGATGTCTGCAAGAGAAGTTCAATTATGCGATCGCATACCAACTATGCGGTTCACATTCCCATCGCAAAACTGTATGCCCATAATGATTAACAATTCTGCATTGTAAAAAGCATCGCAAATATGACTTTGCGATCGCAAACCTACCGCACACAACACTTCAAAATAGACCACAGGCTGTCTGGGTATGTGGTGGATTTGCGGTCCGCATATCACTTTTGTGATCGCAAAATCCTCCGTATTTTGGAATTTCGTCAGGTGACTTAGGGTTTGCTATGCGGCAAGTATGTGGACCACAAATTGACTCTGTTCTTCTACCCAAACAATGATGGCCCTAATTTCACTACCCAGAAAGTTTGAACCTAACCACCTATTCAAGAATCCCCATTACTAGCAGATAACCCCCACCCCCCCCCCCCAAAAAAAAAAACAAAAAAA